>BQNB010018020.1:28692-68941 GCA_026074375.1 Tanacetum coccineum
ACTTGCATTTCCCTGAGCGTCTATGCCAATTTAATATCTTATGGCTAGTTTTCTAAAGTCTAACACATACATCCATCATAAGAAGCAGCATTAAAAGGATCTACAATCTAAGTTTCATACAATCATAAATAAATACAAAGGATAGTTTAGCTTAGCATGTTATAAAGAAAGCAAGAACATAAATCAATCAAACAACACATAGACATGTTGAATGATTAATGATAAACAATCATACTTGATTAAAACATAGATTAAGGTCAGTTACAATAGGGTTTTGAGGCCCTAAAGACAACCTAAAAGCTACTAGAATGATTAGGGTTCATCTCCCAAAAGTTATACAAAGTTACACACTTAAAACCCTAAAATCAGTTTTGTATTTATAGAAAAATGCTACGACGGTGTCAAGTAATGGTCTCGACGCCATCACCATGTCGAATCTTCTAGATCTGATTTAAGTCGGTCATGTCCTAACGCCGTCGTCAAATCCTAGATGTCGTCACTAGAAAGATCATGAAGGCGTCGCTTTATGCTTGTGACGCCGTCTCCACGGTCTGTTTGCATCATTCTTCAAGAGATTTTGGTGTAGGTTCGTAGTCTTGTCCGTTTCTTTTCCAAATGAGCCTAAGTCACGTGTATTTCCTCCAAATGTGATCTAAGTGCTAAAAACCTAAAAACAAATGATTAAGCATATAATATGGGCATATTTGCATGATTTAGAGGGTTAAATGACCCCGAAAAGGTGTATAAAATGACACCTTATCAAATACCCCTACACTTAGGATTTGCTTGTCCTCAAGCATATGAGCTTTTCTACCTAGACAATAGCGATATTGGGGCATTTAACCTACTCTTTAAAGCAGTTTATGACACAACCTTCTAGACCTCGTAATTAAAAGCACAAAAAGTGTATACTAGCACCTCACATAAGTGTTTGGGATTTTTCTTTCTCTCAGGTGTATAATAAAGTATAACAACTATAGGAAACAAAAAATTAACACTCACTACTTGTGATAGCATATAAATTATCATATGCTTGGTAAAGGATCAAACCTCCACCGCTAGGCGCAAGTATTAGTCATTACAATCAAAGAGGTCTTTTAAGGGTTGTGGGGTGTAGGTGTAAGATAACATAAATGAAAACGGAAATGGATGGAATACATTTGGGGAGTAACTTTTGGGTAAATTTGAGGTGAGAGGGTTAGCTAATTATTTATACGAATACACGCTGGTTGGGTTGCTAAGCCAAAGACTCGGACGAAGATATACAAACTCTACATCAATCTCTTTCTTTTTCTTTTCTATTTTTCTCTTTTTTTATTAACATAATACATCACTTGGGGTTTATAAACATACCCATACACTTGAGTTTTATAACTCATAATTACATTCTAACTAATGACAATTGAGTAGGATCAAAATAACATGTAGGCCATTTGACAAACATATGAGGGTAGTGACTTAACTTTTCTTCCCTATTCTTCCGCGAAATAAATACTACCATGAATCTCAATCGTCCTAAAATTGTATTTACAAGGATAAGGGCTTAGCAACCGTGTACTCAAATAATTAACTTGGGTTAAAACAATAATGTACTAAAAGTAAGTACATACAAGGTAGGCTAAGGCGATTTGGGTGTAACACTTGGTTCAAGGGTGACAATGCTCTTTATTAATAGTTCGGCTTAACCATAAAATTACAAGAACCATGAAAAAGATAGGCTCGAAGGGGTGTACTAGGGGTATCCTGCACTAAATATGAGTGTGTGGCATGGGTGTGGGATAGTTATATGATCGATGTGATCATAATACCAATTACAGGTTTAAAACATGGGTTAATCCTAGTGCCTCTTATCTAGCAAATCCTAATACTTACTATGCGGTCTCAGGATGCATCACAAAAACAAGTTCTAGAATTTAATACACTACTGGTACACTCATATAATTTAATACCAATACCAGTGTTCCAGAAAAGGAGACAAAGACCATACGTACACATCCGTAATGACAGAAAAGACACATATGACTGCATTTGAACCTTAACTCGAACAAGATAAAGATATAAACTATCTTGGGTATCAAAAATGGATACCCTGATTCCTAAATATCTAAAGGCGAACCTCACATGTTTGGGATGGAATTCTAAAGGTTTTTGTGCTATTCATATAAATTCCTATCCATGAGACACTATTAATACTTAGTTTTCGTCGGTATGTGTCATAAAAAAATTAAATTTTGGTCAAAATTACCTTTTACGCTATGTTTTGATATATTACCCGTTATTTTAGGGATAAAGCAAATGGAAATTGAAGGAATAGTTTCCAAGGCTTATTTCCCCCCTACACTTAAGTTGAACATTGTCCTCAATGTTCTTTAGAAGTACCCGTAAAAACGAATAAAGGGAAAAGAAAATAAGTAAAAGAACCTAGTACTCCCCTGGTTTGCTCAATAATAGAGAAGAAACATGTGATAACTGGTTAAATTGTCCTCCAAGAATCATCCAATGAAACTTCCTAAGAACTTTCAAGCTTCTTCTTATCAAATATAACCTGTAAATCAAAGACAAAGATTACTACATCAAGCATAAAATCAACGGGATGGATATATATATACAACAATATTTTAGGGTTTGACTTTAAGAAAGCAGTAAAGATAGGATGAGAGTAATGATGTAATCATAGGTTTATGCATGTTTATAAAAGAATTATGAATTTTAAATGTTGTACAAATTATTTTTCGAAAATACTTGAAAATTTTTAAATTTTCCTGTAGTTGGGCTCACGACGCCGTCAGGATAAATCCTGACGCCGTCGCCAGCGACTGTGAAAATTTTCTTTTTGTTTTCTTTGAAAAATTTCCCGCACGCGATTACATAATTTATTTCTTGTATGAATTACTGCATGAAACCTGAGATTAGTCAATACAATCATGTGACTTGAAACTGACGCGAATTAATCTAAACAATTTATTTAATATGTTTGAATTGGTTCTTAAAAACCGGATAATTTCTCTTACACTTATTTTATTGCAAAATACCTTTGATTGTCAATAAGACAAGGTTAAAGACAAAACAAAGAATGATTACAATATAATTCAAACATAAAAGAATAAATGATAAAGAATTAAAACACAAGACACTCCTAAATGCGGGAAAATAAATATTGGGTTGCCTCCCAAAAAGCGCTTTTCTTTATTTACGAGTCTTGTAGCTAGACTCGAATTCCGCTTACTCCTTAAGCTTGATGATACTTACGTGATTGGTTTTGAGTTTCTCAATTGTCTCTCTATCTCTTTTATAAGTACGCCCAAGGTTTATGCAAGCCTTGTAATATCCCGTTCTCTTTTCAAGGAGATGCTTAAACCCCTTTTTCTAACCTTCAAGCTTTCCACAAAGAATGCTTCAAACTTATCTTTTTCCAAAGGTGATACTAGATCTAATTATTTTGTTCTTTGAGGCATCCTAAACACAACTTCATCATCCCTATAAGCAAACCTAACTAACCCTAAAGATTCATCATAAGTAAGCTTAGATGCTTGCACAAAAGGTTTTCCTAGAACCACTTCACTTAGCCTACTATCAAACCGCCCAAGTCCTCCAAAACCATAAACTTCACTACATAAGTGAAACACCCAACAAATATATGCATATTTTTAGCTCTTCTAACAAAGTTACAAAACTTGTATGGTTGGTATGGGTTTCTTCTTGCTTGAAAAGATTTTTCTCTTATTTTATTATAATAAGCACGAGACATGATGTTAATGGGAGATTGTAGATCAATGTATGCATGACCTGTGTAAATAGTGCCAATTACACAAGGAATCTTCAAACTCCAAGGGTCGCCTCTCTTAATTTTGGGTTCTAAGGTCGAGACATATAGCAAATAGATCATAAAAAATGAGGTAAAAGATATACCAAATGTTTTATAAAATTAATCATTCATTATAGTTTTCAAAACTCATTTGATCGAATTTAAAGATTTTAAAATACAGTATATTTTAAAAGTCTTTGATAACCCGCTCTCATACCAATTGTAGAAAACTAGAAAGGGGGGGTTGAATAGTTGTACCAATTAAAATTTTTGTTTCGAAAATTCTTTGTTAATTGTTTGAAATATTATTAGATCTAGGAATGAGTAAAAAGACAAATAATCAATTTAACGAGACAAGCAAGAAGTAAAAGTAAAGGATATATGTGGAGTCTGATAAAACTCCTTAGATCGTTTAAGCTCAAGTTTGATCAGAACTTGTATCTAGGATAAACAATAATAATGATAACAATTATGCAGCGGAATATAATAAAGACAATTGTTATTGAACAAGGTTTTATATTCAAACGTTTCCACCAAGCCTCAATATTATTTGATCAGAATAATATGTTTACCTAACTGTAAAAGGATCAAGAACACCTTGACCTTGAGGCTACACCAACTAACTAGACGTCTACATTGTATTTTGTGTACACACACACACTTTTCTGGAGTTTACATCTTGACACACCTAAAATTATATCTAGGGATCTCTTTATATAGTAGAGTCCATCTAGATTTACAAGAGAAAACATAATTGTATAAGGAAACTAAATCTTTTAATTCTTTAATAAACTTCATCTTTATCTTCAAGAATCATATCTTTTTGAATCTTTTATCTTTTGTAGAATATCCTTCACCAGCTTGTAGAATTCCATAATTGTCATTTAAGTCCCTCTTGTTTCCTTTTCATTAATTGTTTTATCTTATCAACTCAAAATATATTTCCCAACAATCTTCCCCTAGTTGATAATGGCAAAATCAAATAAGCACAAACTTCCCCTGAAGTTAATATATGAATGAAACATACTTCCCCTTAATCCATGTAATTTCACCAAGGATCTATAAGTTGCGCATCTTCTTTGTAAATCTTCTTCCCCTTTTTGTCATAATCAAATAGGGGACTAAAGTATGCAACTTTGATTTCGACAACCACGAACCACTATCATACTTCTAATCCAGCCTTCTAACAACTCAAATTACCCTCCATGACGCGCCTTAAGATAAATGAACTTGAGTAGTAGAAACTTAAACTAGCAGTAGTAACAATGACTTACATTAGTAAAAACCTTCACCTCATGTAGTACATGTAAATGGTTAAACATTTTAACAATAAGCTTCCCTTGAAACTCATATGTTAACCATTTCTTGAATCTTCAATTCTGTAGGCTCTATTTAATGATTATTGATGAAGAAAACTAAGTATTACCAATTTTAATACTGCCAGGACAGTTAATACTGCTCATCCCAAATCTACAGTTTTTAGTGCTAAACCAATGCCATGTTTTTCAAAAACAACACAATCAACTGTAAGAAGGCCCTTTCAACCAAAAACAGTATTAATCAACAAAAGGTTTACCTAAAAAGTTAATACTACCAAGGCATAAGCAGTTAATACTGCTAGGCCAAAAGCAGTTAATACTGCTAGGCCAAAAGCAGTTAAAACTGCTAGGCTAAATTCTGTAGTTGTTAATGTTGTTAGGGTTAATTAGGAAAATGCTGTAAAGGCCTCAGCATGTTGGGTTTGGAGACCTACCAAATCTGATAATGCATCAATCACCTTGAAGAAACATAACTACATTGATGCACGAGGCAGATCCAAGTCAGTGATAGCTTGGGTCCCCAAAGGAATTTAATTTCCTTATTTTTATGTACAGGGTAAGCCACAACAGGATGACACAAGATTTGTTGACAGTGGATGCTCAAGGCACATGACTGGGAACATAGCTTACCTTTCAAATTTCAAGGAATTTGATGGAGGTTATGTTATATTTGGGGGAGGAGCACATGGTGGTAGAATTTCTGGTAAAGGAACACTTAAAACTGATAGTCTTGATTTTGAAGATGTATACTTTGTCAATGAGTTAAAATTCAACCTTTTAGTGTCTCACAGATGTGTGACAAAAAGAACTATGTCCTTTTTACTGACACTGAATGTCTTGTCTTATCTCCTAATTTTAAGTTGCCTGATGAAAGTCAAATACTTCTTAAAATTCCTAGAAAGGACAACATGTACAGTTTTGATATGAAGAACATTGTTCCTAAAGAGAGTTTAACTTGTCTTGTTACAAAGGCTACATCAGATGAATCAATGCTCTGGCATAGGTGACTTGGTCACATTAATTTTAAGAACATAAACAAGCTTGTTAAGGATAATCTTGTAAGAGATTAGACGTCATTTTATAAGAGATTGCAATGCTAAAAAGTTGATTCAAATGGTTAAAATTCATACTGATCATAATTTTGCAGATCTTCTTACAAAAGGTTTTGATGCAGGAAGGTTTCAATACTTGGTCTCAAGTATTGGAATGCTTAATCCTTAATGTTTAAATTTCTTTATGTCTTTGTAAAGTTTTGTAAAGGATTAGTATTGTTAGTTGTATCCATTAGTACTGCTAAGTATAATTAGTACTGCTAGTTATACTTAAGACTGCTTGTTAACACTATTAGTCATAATTAACATTGTCAAAAAGAAAATACTTTGGATTATGTATTCTTGGTTTTGAACTAACACTTGCAAGTAAAGCATATTGAATACCTAATGTTGAATGCTTCACCTCTGAAGTATTGTTTGAGGGGAGGCTACTTATGTCAATATGCAGTCAAGTATGGATAAAAGGATATGTAATATCAAAAGTGGTTTAAAAAGAATAAAAAACATATAGGCATGTCAAAAGAGGTCGGGACACCAAGATACCTCAGTCTAGTGGTCCCCCTGTAAAGGTTGGTGATGAGGCTGTCCATAAGGAGTTGGGTGATAGAATGGAAAGGGCTGCCACTACTGCTTCTAGCTTAGAAGCAGAGCAGGACAGTGGTAACATCAAATAAGACCCAATCCATGGCAACACTTAATAGATCAAGTCCTTAGAGAATTGGTTTAGGTAGTAGTCCCAGGTGCCAAGATACCATATTGGGGGGTGTAGATGCTCAAACTAGGTTTGAGACTACATCTAAATAGTCTAATGATCCACCTCTCTCAAGAGGTTACACACTCAGAAGTGGGGAGGACAGTCTGAAACTATTAGAATTGATGGAAAATTGTACAAAATTGTCTGAATTTGTGAGAAAAAGAATAGAGAGATTAAGTGAGCTGAAAAACAGAAAGAGAGTTGTGTGATAAAAACAGAAAGAGTGAAGTGGTGAGAAAAAGAATAGAGAGATTAAGTGAGCTGAAAAAGAGAAAGAGAGTTGTATGATAAAAACAGAAAGAGTGAATTGGCGAGCAACAAGAATTGAGAAATATTGTGTAAGCATAAAACAGAATGAGAGATTGTGAGAGTCAATATTTGGTGATGGTACTGTTATCTCAATGTTAGTACTGCTGGGCATTACTTAGTACTGATAGTCATATTTTAGTACTGTCGGGCTTAGAGTTAGTACTGCTAGGCTAATATTAGTACTACTGGGTGACCGTTAGTACTGTTTGAGCCATAACAGAATTTCCTTCTCTAAATATAGCCGTTGTGAAATTTCTGCCAACAACTTCATCTATAGGTTTAACTAATTGGAGAATTCATGATCTTTCTATATAAACATAAGATTTCTTCAAGATAAGTACAAATCTTTTTCAGTCGGTGCAATTTAAAACCTTAACTCTTTCATATCTCAGTTACCTCTACCAAACACTTATACTCTCTCCTACGATCATATCCTAGAATCTTAATTAACTTTATCTTCATCTAATGGTGAATTTAAAATTTTGTGATAAGCACAACATGGTTGCATACTTAGAGAAGTCAGAAGGAAGTGAAGGGTTTCATGAAATCATTGATTTTCTCTCTATGAGTCACATCCACTATGCCATCACTACAAGTCCAACCATTTATACTTCTCTTATTAAACAGTTTTGGCAAACTGCTGCTTTATGCATAATTAATGATGGAGTATTGGGTATTACAGCAACCATTAATATAAAGGTCAAGATAATAGTTTCAAAGGGCTCCATTAGAAGGCATCTCAAGCTTGAAGATTCTAAAGGCATTCCCTCTCTCCCTACTGCATAAATCTTTGAGCAATTGGCTTTATAGGGTATGTAACTACTTCTGATAGCCTTACTTTTCAAAAGGGACACTTTTCCCTACAGTGGAAGTTCTTCATTCATACCATACTTTACTGCTTGAGTCCTAAAAAGACTGCTTGGGAGCAATTTAGTAGCAACATAGCTACTGCTATCATATGCCTGGAAACAAACAGGACTTTTAACTTTTCAAAATTCATTTTTGATACCATGGTAAAGAATTTGGATAGCACATATAAGTTTTTGATGTATCCTTGATTTATCCAAATCTTTTTGAACAAACACCAAAGACTTCTTTTCCCCTATACAAGAACCTATCATACTCCTTCCCTTACACACAAACTGTTCAGCAACATGAAGAGAGTCTCCAAGGGATATTCTAGGGTGATTACTCCATTGTTTGACACTACGATAGTTGAGCATTAGGGTGTAGCACCATCTATCCAAACCACTCCTGAGACATCCCCTTCCAAAATAATATCTTCACTATCCTTATCATCCCATCACACATCAATCAGTCCCCTCATCCACCTCACAACCACCCATCACACCTACTGAGGAGCCTACTCTAATGCCCCATGAATCACCTCTCCATGGTGTTCACTTACTTAGACGTGATGAGGGCAGTATGCAACAACATGAATTGATGGATTTGGTTACTAAGTTGATAGACAAAATTGGAGTTTTGGAGAAGGACTTGCAGCAGACAAAGAAGACTTATAATACTACTCTTACAAGACTCGTCTTAAGAGTGAAAAAGTTGGAGAAAACTGTTAAGACAGGCAAAGTTAGGAGAAGGGCTAGGATTGTTATTTCTGAGGATGAAGATGCTGCAGAGGATTCTTCCAAATAGAGGAGGAAGATCTATGATATTGATACATATCCTACAATCTCATTGGTGCAACCTCAGCAAGACATGGAATATGACATAGAGATTAGTACTGCTGATGCAGCATTTACCACTGCTAGTGCTTCCATTAGTATTGTTAGTCCTCCAAGAGTTTCTACTGCTGAAGACATTAGTGGTACTAAAACACTAGTCTATATTAAGAGGAGTGCGTCAAAAGCAAAGGATAAAGGAAAAGCCATTATGAAAGAATCTGAGCCACCAAAGAAAATGAAGATAAGGGTTCAAGTTCAAATGAGTATTGACGAAGAATTAACTAAGAAGATGTTTGAGGAAGAACAAGCTAGATTCAATGCTGAACAAGAAGCTAGATTTAAGGCAGAACAAGAACAAGAAAGGATTGACTTTGAAACAGCTTTAGAATTGCAAAAGAAGTTGGATGAAAGAGAAGAAGTTCTAGCTAAAGAAGCTCATGATATTGATTGTAGTGATCCTTCTGTGTTAAGATATCATGCGCTTCAGAATAGACCTTTTTCTGTAGCTAAAGTCAGGAAGAACATGTGTATGTATTTGAAGAATCAAGGAGGATACAAGATGAGTCACTTCAAAGGAATGAGTTATAAAGGAATAAGACCTATATTTGAAAGAGTATGGGACCAAATTCAATCCTTTGTACCTATGGATTCTGAAAAGGAAAAAGGTAGTGAAAAGAAAACTAGAGGAAAAAGAAAGAAATCACTTGCTAGGAAAAGAGCAAAAGAAACTCTTAATGAAGAAAGTGCTAAGAAACATAAGTTAGAAGATGATGCTGAGAAAGAAGAACTTCAAGTTTACTTGAACATTGTTCTAGAAGAAGAAAGTCTTGATGTTGAATCATTAGTAACAAAGTATCCAATAGTTGACTGAGAGATACAGATTCTAGCAAATGATCAATACTATTATCAAATCAAAAGAGAAGATGGAAGTGTTAAACATTACAAGATATTTAGTGCAATGCTTTAAGATTTTGATAGGCAAGATGTGCTGGAATTGTACAGATTGGTTAAGGATAGATTTCAGACAGCATGTCCAGAAGGTTATGACTTATTGCTTTAGGGAGATCTGAAGACATTGATTGAACCAAATGAAGAAGATGAAATATGGAGAAATCAACAAGACTGGAATCTGATAAATTAGAAGTTACATAATTTTTGTGGAGTTTATGTAATTTTAATGGATACTGGTTTAGTGATTCACCTGATGGTTGAAAAGAAGTATCCTCTGTCATAAGATACTCTGTCAAAAATGTTAAGTAGAAGGCTTAAAGTAGATCATCAAAGTGAAATGGCTTATGAGCTTATCAGGTTTGTCAAGTCACAAGTACTGCAGTAGATGAGTGTTTGGAAGCATCCTCAGCAGACCAGACTAGAAGATTTGATTCAAAAGAAACTTAAGATTTGAAGATAAATCACTAGTGTAAGGGAGGATTGTAGGGAATAAATCTTTAACTTCTAGTTTAAGAACTTAGTACTGCTCAGCATATAACTACCAGTACTAACTGGTTAGTACTGCCAGAAGAAAGTTAGTTCTGCCAGTACTAACTTAATACTGCTAGAAGACTTAGTACTGCTAGAGAACATTAATACTGCTAAATGAAGATAAGGATTGCCAGAAGATAAGGATTACTTGGAGATGAAGATTAGAAGATAATTATAGAATAGATTGTATCAGAATATTTTATAAGTTTATGTTTATCTTTAGTATATGTTGTAAGCCGACTAGGACTCCTTAGTCTATAAAAGGAGGCTCTAGGGCATTAGTTGATATACAAGTTTTCATAGTTGTCAAGTCGATTTAGAAAAGCTTCAAGGTTGTAAACCCTAGTACTAGTGAAGAGTACTCGTATTATTAATCTAATAATATTGGAGTGTTTGGTTATATTCATCGTTCATTCTACTGCATCACAGTTTACTGTTTTATTCATAATACTTCTAGATATTAAGGTGTAGATTCTGCATACACTTTAGTATACATACAAAGTTTCTACAACAAGTTATTTTGGATTTATCCATGGTAATTTAACCTTAGACAAGCTAAGGAATCGATCAAGGATTAGGATCAACAATATACAACACAAGTATTTATAGTGGTTCAGCTACAAGGACGCCTTCTGGGCTAGGGGCCATGTAGCCACAGATTGTCATTCCAAAAAAAAACAAGGACACCTTCCTTGCCCTACTTCACTCCCTGAGTTACCTACTCGAGAGTTCGTAATCACTAGACACCAAACTCCTTCAATCGACAGAGAAGCCTCACAATGTTTCTTACCCTTTATCTGGTACTAAGCTAAATACCAAGTCCTATCACATAAGAACCAATCCTATGTAGCTTACCCATTATTCGGTACTAAGCTAAATACCAAGTCCTAATGTGGAAGGACCAACCCTACAATGCTTACTCTTTATTTGGTACTAAGCTAAATACCAAGTTCTAACATAGGTAACATATAATTGAAATACAATTTACTAACCTACTAGTATTTCACTAAACACCCTTGACACATTACAATAATTGATTTGAATGAATATGATGTATGAAATGATGATCCAAGATCAGTAGTTAGATTTAGATCTTCATGTGATGGGAAATGCTTGCGACAAGTGAACCTTGAAGATTGACACCATATGCAAACTCGGTACATGAAGAACAATCAAATTAACATACATGGAAAGAGGAGGAAAGTTGTTTTAGAGAGAGTGGTTGGATGAACATTTTAGAGAGAGAAAGAACATAAAAGAGAACTTGTATTATGTATGTGAATAATGAATAACCAACCAACCACCTCTCTAAGGCATGGAGAGGGGTATAAATACTAACCTTGGCCGGCTATAGATGGGCCTTCATGGGCTTTTCCTTATCTTTGGCCCGGTTAGCTTACTAAATAATACATTGTGGACTACGAGCTAGAAACGTAAAATACGTGGAGTGACCGATCCTTTTTTAGATTCCTAACAATCTCCCCTTAAGGGAGGTCACTCCAATTTACAAAAACTTAAGCTCTACATTCTATGAATGTCTTCAATCTTTAGCTCGTAGTCTTGTTATCATGTTCTTTATCTTATGAATCTTGATGTAGCAATCTTTAGACTTTTAGGCTTTAGCTTGTATCTTGTTCTTGACTTGTATGTGATCTTTTGAGCTTCTTAAGATCATCAACCAAGCATAATCTCTATTCGCCATCTTGTAATCTTTGCCTTCTTGTGATCTTGTGACTTCTGGACCGACATGCTCATACTGTTCTTGATGTTTGAAAGCGAGTGTAACCATCTTTCTTGATATTCTTTAACTTTAACACTTCGTCACTTCGAGAAAGACGTTCGGTATCAGAGTGACGGAAACTTCTTTGAAATTCTTTGACTTTAATACTTCGTCACTTCAAGAAAGACGTACGGTATCAGAGTAGCGGAAGTCTTGAAACATGTACTTGAGCTTTCATGATGTCTTTATATTTGTCGGTCGGGTATGAGCATGTGGTTATGAATCTTTGAGACAACTGGAATCAGGTACCTTCACCTCCATCTTTAAGTATCCTGCATTAAAATAGTTAGCAATAAAGCGGGGGGACAAATATGGCTTTGTCATTCGCTCTTGTTTGGTTGGAGTAACCTTTGAATCTGTAAGGATCGACCTGTGATTAGGTATATTTAATTTAAGAAGAATCTCCTTGACAGGATTTCCAGCTTACAGTATTGAATCTTTCTAACACATGTGTATTAGATTCACCGTACTCAGCATGTTCTTATTATCGGAACGTCTCAAAGCAAACAACACGATAAGAGTGAACCAGTGAGTTACTGTCTCACCGATTGAATAGAAAATTTGATTTGAAAATCAATTGACGTGTCACTTGCTAAAGTGGTTTTGTGACATATCGAGAGTTTTAAACAATTAAAAATTCATCATCAACCGTCAATTCATATACTGAAACAAGTTTGATTCACTTGGAATCGCACCATCGTTTCTTTCCGGTTGTCACAAGTTTGATTCATTTGAATCGTACAAGTCACCTACCAAGAGCTTGTTTGATGTTGGCTCAAGCAGGATTTCCATCTTCATTGTGATTACTTGAGTATCACTCTGATGTTCTGGCAAAATCACAAGGATAATGCGTAGGACACTTAATATATATTTCTTGTTATTCACATTGTGTGAAGTAGCAAGCAAAATTTGACAAGTGTCCTAATGAGATTTATAGATGATCTCTTTTGGCTCTAGACTCAATAGTGCACTTTGGTTTTAGTGATCGGAGGCTAGAGCAGACTGCTACCTTTTCAATACCAACTAACTCAGAGTGAGAAATTTGATAGAAATGCATGTAATCTCTATGAGAAATGAAACAGAAAACTTTTGAGAGATTCTAAGTGGCTAGGGAGGGTTGTGCATTGCATCACTGGGTCCATGATGTCAGTCTTCAATGTCAGCAATCATCTTTGTGATTCTTGACAACAAATGTATTGACCCGGTTTCTGCCTAAGTGTAAGGAGGGCTTCTTTCTTTTCACCCTTTATCTTACTTTCTCTTTTTAATTCTTCAACTCCTTCAGCGCTTACCGAGACTTCATAACTAGTACCTTGTTGGGTTTGTTCCAGTACTAGCTCCATCTCAGTCGACACTTTTCCCTTAATACTATACTCCTTTTTCATACCTAAGGACTTTTACACTATCTAGTGGAATATCCCGGGGAAGATCCCTCCGGTTCTGGATGAATCATGGGAATGAATACCTAAACATAACCACCTTATCACTCCAATACGGTAATTTAAATGGTCGGTCTTTGGTACTTCCACATTTTAGCCAATCACGTAACCATTTGCTCCCCCTTCATATGTGCATCGATTAATCAAAAGAGTTTAGCACATATATGAGTTAGCATACACTTAAGATCTTAAAAATTACATTATTAGCCATATATTTTAATCACATTTTCTCTCCTTATCAAAAATATTAAATTTCTTGATATTTTGGATATCAGTTGATTTAAATATAACTGCTTTTGGGGAAAAAATGTCCAATTACTTACAAGCCGTATAAGGAACAATTTTGACTTTCCCCTCAAATTATGAGGGTATTATATGGTGTTTGAGTATGTTAATTTGAAAATTTTTGAATTTACTAAGAAATTCTTGAAAATTCATACTCAAACACTATATAAGCCTAATTTTTAAGTCTACACTACACATTTATATATTCATAAAATTTTATGTACGAGGTTTGACCTGAATGATGAGAACATCATATGATAGAATCATATGGTTCTTTGTAGCAGCCGTAGGTCTTCCCCGTAGTCTCTCTTAAGAAGTTGTCTTAGCTTCCCTCTAAATCAGCAATCCTTTCTTAAGTAGATTTAAAACTTTCTTGCAAGCCGCCTCAAGCAGTCTTGATGTAAAAAGCCTAAATATACAAAGTACACAATTAATTCGAAACCATAACACCAAAGTCAATTAAGTCTCGGATGTCTAAATTTCTCATTTCACGATAGCGATGATATATGTTGATCCCTTTTGAACAGATCTTACTTAGCTTGTTAAAGCTTAGTTGTGTTGGATAGATCCAAGACAACTATAATAGAAACTAAGATTGTAAATACTACAAACTATGCCAAATCTAGCTTGTAGTACTAAGAAGAATAATAAAATAGTAAAACAAGATCTTGCTAAACTTTCAATATATTAAACACAATCAAAGTTATAGAATAACTTTGAAACTAACTATATTTGCTATGAAAACTATATGACACTTGATGGCCATAGGGTTCCTTTTATACACTAAGGAAACCCTAATGGGCTCACAAAATGCATTACATGATCATGCATATCTATTCCTAATATATCTCATGCATATCACATAAGCAGTACTAACTATTAAAACTAACAGTACTAATAAGCTAACAGTACTAACACTTTGTACTTGCAGTACTAACTATAACACTAACAGTACTAATGACTTAGATTATTTTCTCTAATCTTCAGCAGCAGTAGTTTCTTCAACCAGCAGTAGAAACTCCTATACCCAGCAGTACAAACTTGAGAAGCCCTTAATTCCTAACATTCTTGACCTCCTAAGATGGCTTCCTACTTCTTCTAACTTCTAGGATTTTTTTAGGTTTTTGGAAGGGTTATGGCTTTCAGAGAGAGTGGAGATGATTACTAAAGATTAGTAGAGAAATTGGATGAAGGGATGATGAAAACACTAGCCAAAGGGGTCTATTTATACTACTGGAAAGGCCTTGGGGTATTGAATGCTAAACTTAGGGCCAAAGGGTCATAAAATGCTAGGTATAAGGGGTCTAGATCCTTCTTGATCGTTCATAGAGCTTCAAGATACAAATGCAGAAGATGACCAAAATCAGCCAAGCAGCTCAAGATTGAGATGTCTTCTAATGGATGCTTCAGTGATAGTCTTGACTCTTCCATCAATGGTAGCGGTGATTTCCATGACTCCATCCTCAATTGTACTTAAAGCAGCAGTTTGCCAAAATTGTTCTATAAGAGAAGCATAAATTGTTGGGCTTTCAGTGAGGGCATAGTTGATGTGACTTGCAGTGAGAAAATCAATGATTTGATGAAACCCTTCACTTCCTTCTGTCTTCTCTAAGTAGGCAACCATGTTGTGCTAGTCGCAAAATTCTAAATTCGCCATTTGATGAGGAGAAAGTTAATTAAGGTTCTGGGATATGGTCGTGGATGGTAGTATGAGTGTCTGGTAGAGATAATTGAGATAAGAGAGAGTATTTAAGGTTTTAATTGCACCGACTGAATAAGATTTGTACTTATCTTGAAAAAATCTTTTGAAGTTATAGAAAGATCATGAATTTTCCAATTAGTCAAACCTATATACGAAGTAGTTGGCAGAAATTTCGCAATGGCTATATTGAGTGAAGGAAATTCGGTTATGGCTCAAACAGTACTGACAGTCACCGAGCAGTACTAATATTAGCCTAGCAGTACTAACTTTGAAATACCAGTTTTAACCTCAATTTCATCTAAAAAGCATTTCCATCACCAATTTTAACTCTTACAATCTCTCTTTTTGTTTTTATGCTCACATTATCTCTCAACTTTTTTTGATCACCAATTCACTCTTTCTGTTTTTATCACACAACTCTCTTGTTGTTTTTCAGCTCATAAAATCTCTTTATTATTTTTCTCACCAATTCAGACAAAGTTGTACAATGTGCAATTAATTCTATTAGTTTCATATTGTCCTCCCCACCTCCAAGTGTGTTAACTCTTGAGAGAGGTAGATCATTGGACTGTTTAGATGTAGCCTCAAACCTAGTTTGAGCATTTGCAACCCTAAAATGGTAACCTGGCACCTGGGACCACTACCTGAACCAGTTCCCTAAGGGATTGGCTCATTAGGTGTTGCTATGGATTGGGTCCTATTGATTTTACCATTGTCCTGCTTTGCTTCTAAGCTAGAAGCAGTATTGGCAGCCTTTTCCATTTTGTCACCCAATTCCTTATACACAGCCTCATCACCAACCTTTACAGGGGGACTACTAGACTGAGGTATCTTGGTGTCCTGGCCTCTTTTGACATGCCTAGATGTTTTTTATTCTTTTTAACATACTTTTTATGTTACATGTCCTTCCATCCATGCTTGACTGCATATTGACATAAGTAGCCTCCCCTCAAACAATACTTCAAAGGTGAGGCATTCAACATCAGGTGCTCAATTTGATTATCATTTACCAGTGATCTTTCCTCCTCTCACTCATCCACCAAAGGTAACATATCCTCCATCAAACTCCTGGAAATTTGAGATATAGAAAATGTTGCCTGTCATGTTCCTATAGCATCTACTATCCATATAGCCTTGATCATCAGTTGGTGGATTTCCATGCACATAAAAATAAGGAATTTAGTTTCCTTTGGGGACCCAAGCCATTACTGACTTAGATCTGCCTCGTGCATCAATATAATTATGTTTCTTGAAAGTGATTGATGCACTATCAAGTTTGGTAGGTCTTCAAACCCAACATGCTGAGGCCTTAACAGCATTTACCTAGTTAGCCCTAACAGTATTAATAATTGCAGAATTTGGCCTAGTAGTATTAACTGCTTTTGGCCTAGCAGTATTAACTACTTTTGGCCTAGCAGTATTAACTGCTTGTGCCTTGGCAGTATTAAGAAAACAAATAAAGGGTGACTTCTTTCCTAGAAATGTTTACCCTTATTAAAACCATAAAAAAAGACTTTAACGTGTTAAAAGGCATTTACAGAAAAATATCTAAAGTACAGTACACTAGCTAGTTGTTTATCTAAAAAAGATTGGAAGAAAACGTGGTGCATGACAAACTTCTATCTTTGCATCTAAATGTCTAAGCATACCATCAAAAATTAATTTTAGAATATATACTTCTGATTAGATGTTAAGCAAAATGACACAGTGGCAATAATAGTAGAATTAGATCCTCAAGAAGGTGCTTTTGAACTAATACAATGATTCATTGTAGGAAACAAAAACATCCATGCTGGTAAAAACAAATCTTTGTTAAATGTTAACACTGTAAATCCCCCTCATCACGCCATAAGCTGTATAGCATCAAAATAGCTGATTAGGTAGTGACTCTATCCCATTAGATCATCAAACAGAGAATCACTTCGTATTGAGCTTCAGAGATAGACACAGCTTGCCAGCTACTTTGCAGAAAATTGCCAATACAATGTTTGATTATTTTGGACTTAGCAGACGTCCAAAACTGTTCAACAAATGTAGTAAACAACTGACTTATAGTGAAGCATGAAAATGAATCTCACGTAAATAAAATCAATGATCTCGTGAAACTCTGCATTCCCTTCAGTCTTCTCTAGATACGCGACCATATTGTGCTTAGGACATGAATCAAGAACAGCCATTGTAGTCGAAAGAGTGATCTTCGTTAAGAGAGATATTAAGGCCAGAATACAAAGTATTTGAGGAGAAATTTGTGTTATAGGAACTGGTGCGATTGAGATGGTTTATAAAGGTGTATAACCTAATTTTTCAAGGAAACCGTTTTCAATTTAACACTTTGTTACCCTGGCGTATTTTTCTTCACCGTCTCTATCGCGTACAAACTTCGCCCAGCGGTACAACTTTGCAAACTGTCATACTATCATGTCCAACCAAAGAAATGAACAATGTAGTAACATGATGCTTCAGTACACATCCAATAGACTCTTCTCAATGACTCTCTAAATTCTATCAAACCTCTGGAAATGCATCACCTATATTAACATATTGATGCATACTTAACACCTTCATACAAAACAATACAAAACACATCATATTGCCTCCCTTAACCAAATGTCAGCTTAGGATTTATCACCCAATAAAAACAACCAAGAACGGGCACCTGCGCCAGACCTTTTAGTACTGCTAGGTCTATTAAAACTGTTAGGCCTTATAATACTGCTCACCTAAATTCAGCAGTTTCTTGTGCTAGATCAAAGTCACACTTTCAAAATAAAGCACAATTAACTGTTCAAAGGCCCTTTTACAAGAATACAACATTAACAAGAAGGTCTAATATTCAAAATATTAATACTGCTAAAAAAGTTTTTAATACTGTTAGGCCAAATGTTAATACTGTCAGGGCAAGGGGATTTAATGCTGTTAAGCCCTCAGCATGTTGGGTGTGGAGACCTATCAAACCCAATGGTGCATCATTAACCTTTAACAAATATAATTATATTGATGCACGAGGCAGATCCAAGTCAGTAATGGCTTGGGTCCCCAAAAATAACTAACTTCATAAGATGATTTGTGGAATGAAAAATGATTTGTGGATAGTGGATGCTCAAGGCACTACCATTATATTTGGGTGTGGAGACCTAACTTCATAAGAGCAATATTTCCAGACATGTGCCTTGAGCATCCACTATCCAATTGAATGAAAAATGATTTGTGGGGACCCAAGCCATGTCTGGAAAATCCTGTTCAACACTCTAAAACAAAACATATAGAGATTAGGCATCACTTTATAAGAGATTGTAATACTAAACAAAACATATGCTGGTAGATTTCAGTACTTGGTTTCAAGTATTGGAATGCTCAATCTCTAAGGCCCAAATCTCTTGTTTGTTTTGTAAAGTTTGTTAAATGTTAGTACTGTTAGTTATTTGTCAATTAATACTGCTAGTTCTAATTAGTACTGCTAGTTATATTTAAAACTGTTTGTTAAAACTGTTACTTATAGTTAGTACTGCTGGTTATTTCTATGTATTTTTGTTAATCCTGTTTGTAACACTTATTACTGTTAAACATGAAAAATGTTTAGGTTATGTTTTTCTTGGTTTTAAGCTAACTTTTTCAGGATAAACAATGAAGTGTGAAAGTTGTTACTCCATCATGTATTATTTGCGGGGAGGCAAAATGTTGGTTGTTCTTGAAGTGTTGGTTGTTACACCACACAACAAATGGTCATCAGTTCACCATGTCTAATAGACATCAAGAATTGACTAGTCCAGAGCAAACGGCTACTGGTAAAGACTTCTCAAATCCGTTGATAGTTGATAGTTTACTCAAAACTATATGGTCATCAATGCACCATGTTTTTACAATGAAGCATTGGCTAGTCCAAAGCAAACGGCTATTGGTAAAGACTCCACAAATCCGTTTATAGTTGATAGTTTACTCAAAACTATATGGTTATCATTGCACCATGTTTTTCTAATGAAGCAATGGCTAGTCCAAAGCAAACGGCTATTGGTAAAGACTCCTCAAATCCGTTTATGGCTGGTAGTTTGCCAAAAACTACACTTTGTGTGAGTTTGTGAGCTAAAAGAACAGAGAGAATTGGTGAGCTCAAAAACAGAAAGAGAGCTGTGTGAAAAATAGACAGAGTGCAATGTGAGTTAAAAGAATTGAGAGATTCAATGTGAGCTTAAAAACAGAAAGAGAGATTGTGTGAATCTATCTTTGAATGATACAAAGGTTTGGAGTTTGTACTGCTGTTGGTGGAGAAGTTAATACTGCTAGGCTTATTTTAGTACTGCTAGACCAAATTTAGTACTGCTGGATGACCGTTAGTACTGTTTGGCCCTAACAGATTTTTCATTAATTAATAGAGCCGTTGAGATATTTCCGCCAAATACCTATGGAATAGGGGTTTGACCAATTGGACTTTCGTGATCCTACTATAAATTCGCATGGTTTATTCACGATAACTTCAAATTTCTTTAAATTGGTCAAATAATATCTCTACGTTTTCTCTATATAATTGCAATTAACTTTCTCCAGCCTTCATACTTACATACACGATCATATCCCACACGATTACTCACACTTTTAATCATGGCAAATTTGGAATTTTGTGACAAGCACAAACACAATATGGTTGTCGTATCTTGTAAAAATCTAGGGTTAGTGCAGGGTGCACATCCAATCATTGATGTTTATCGTCTCGATGTATATTCAGTATGCATTAATTCTTACCAAGAGAAGACCAGAATTATGTGTCTGCATTTTATAAGACAAATTTTTGGAGGTCTGCTGAGATTGTGACTGATGATGATGGCTCGTTAAGATTCATGCTACTATCGATGGACACTCACTGTCAATACTTGAGGTTCTCTAAGGATGACATCTAAAGTTGGATGATCAAGATGGGATTACCTCACTCACTTCCACCAAACAGAAGATATTTTGCTCAACTGGCGCAGATATGGGATATGTTACTAATCTCAGATAAGTTAACCTTTCAAACAGTGCATTTTCACCTCAATGGAGGTTTTCGTATACATATATATCCTTCACTGTTTCAAGCCCTAAGAGAGAAACTGCTTGGGAGCAGTGTAGCAGTAACATTGCAGTAGCTGTCATTTGTTTTAGCCACAGATAGAAAGTTCAATTTTTCTAGAAGATGATCTTTGACCATATGATGTGCTACATATCTGTCCCATAAGTTTTTGATGTAGTTCCAGGTGTATCTCGCAACTTATGCCTTAGCATGCAGAGATCGCACAGCTAACCAACACTCAAAGAATTTTATTTTAGTCCCATCTCTCACCATGAAGGTTTTTAGCAACATGAAGAGAATCACCAAGGGTTTTTCAGGACAGGAAGTTGCTTTATTTCCAAATATGTTGGATGCGTTGAATCCTCACCTTCAAGATCTCATCTTCACCTTCCCATCTTACACGAACTATCTTCCACCTACCACTGAAGATCTACACATACTCTTACCATCCCCTCGAACCACCTAACACACCTCAACTTCCTCCTACACATACCTTGCCCCAAACTCACTTTGGCTCAGAATATAGTCATCGCCTCCTACACCCCATGACTCACCTCTCCATGCTGTTTCACTCACTTTGGAAGTGATGAGGGTGTAGTTGAAACTCTCAAGAATGATGCTTTGATTAACATACTTTCTGACAGGGTTGGAATTCTAGAGATGTTTTTGAACAAGACTAAGCAAACCTACAGTTCTGCTTACACTAAGCTTATTAAGGTCAAGAAACTAGAGGCTCAGATAAGGTTGGGATGGCAAGAAAGACGATTCTAGATTTGTTCTTTCAGATGCTGAGAAGATGATTCCCTTCCAAACAGGAGGAGGAAGATTTTCTTAAAGGAAGGTTTTAAGACTGATGAGGAGGTCATGATAAAGCAAGCACTGAAACGAACATTTTTTATACTCAAGAGATAACTCCACTGGGAAGTCATCCTGTGCAAGAGGGACAGTGGAAAGAATGCTATGATGAAATTAGTACTGCTGGCAAGAAGATAGATACTGCTAGGGAGAGTTCCTCCAGTTAGTACTGCTGGTGTACACTATTAGTACTGCTGGGAAAACGGCTACTTACTCAAGAAAGAAGTGCAGAGAAAAGAAAGATAAGGGTAATGGTAAGAAATGTAGATTGAAAAGGCTCAAGAGGAAATCAAGAAGGAGCTTGAGCAAGAAAGATTAAGTTTTGCTGAAGCAATTAGGATTGAAGAACAGATGCATGAGGAACAAAGGGCTCAAATTGCTAGAGATGCAGAGATTGCTAGACAATGGGATGAAGAAGAAAGGAAAAACAAAAAAGTTGTTATGGTGAGCTAAGGCTACAAAGAAGATTGATGGAATGGATCCTGTCAGTCCTTAGATATCATTCTCTAAAATTGAAGCCTAGCAATTGCCCAAGGCTAGAAGGAACTTGGTTTAGTATTTGAAGATACCAAGGGAATTGTTTTAGATGACTGACTTCAAAGGGGATGTTCTTACAATGCAGGTAAGGCCTATTTTTGAAAAGCTTTGGGACTTTAAATCAAGTTTGTGCTTTGGACAGCAGTAGAATGCAAGTAAGATGCAAAGTCTCTGAGAAAGAAAAAGTCTCAGAAAAGATTATGAAAGAAAATGCTGTTACTCAAGAGAAAAGGAAGAGTTCCCATAAGAAACCAACAGCAAAGAGGAGAAGTCCCTTCTAGAAAACAACAAAGAAGAACAAAAGTTTAGAAGTGTTGAGAAGATGAGCTCAAAGGATTTCTGGAGGTTAGTACCAGGAGAAGAAAAACTCCATAGGAGTGAATCCTTATCAAACTAAGGTTTTTTCTTTTCTTTACTTTGTAGTATTGCGAAGACGTTGTGTTGACAGAAACCTTCATGTACTATCAAGTCATTAGGGGTGATGGAAGGCTCCAAGAATATAGCTACTAAGTGAAATTTGCTTTCAAGATTTTGACAGAATGGATGTAGAACAACTGTTAAGTTTTTAGTCAGGAGGATACAGTTCTTCAGCTCCAGGAAGGTTTGACTTATGCTTTCGGGAGAGAATTTAAACCGCCCTTTTGTTTGAGCCTGTGATGAGGATGATGAGATTTGGGAAAGACCAACATGAATAACATGTTTTGAGCGGTGGAGATTACATGATTTCTTGTTGGTATCTATTTTGATGATGAACAATGACTGGCGATCATATGTTGACAGAAAGAAGTTTCCTTGAGTTCAAGAGATGCTGTCAAGATGTGAGTACAAGATTGGAGGTAGACCATGAAAGTTCACAAGCTTTCGAACTCCTTAGATTCATAAGAGATCAAGTGCAGAAATGACAAAAGTGTTTGAAAGAATCATCAGCAGTATAGAAGATTTTATTCAGAAGAAACTTGTTGATTTAAAGGACAATCACAAGTTTAGGGGAGGATTGTTGGGAATAAATTTATCGGACTTAATACTGCCCACAGTACTAAAGGAGTTAGTACTGCCACACAAGTTAGTATCGCAGACAAAGTTAGTCTGCCATCCAAGTTTGTACTGCCAATGAAACTTAATACCTGCTTGTGAAGAGGTTTGTACTGCTAAATAGTCAAAGCGTATTAAGCAGTTTACTAAGATTCTTAGAAGAGTTATGCCATTTTTCTACTTTAGCCTTTAAATCTTCTTTTTCTTTTTGAGCTTCTGCTAATAATTTCTTATGGTATGTGAGAACATCTGTTTTATCATCTAAATCTATTTTCATAAACTTTATCTTTTGTTCATACCAAAGTTGTCCTTGTTGATGAGCAACTAACTGTGCTTCAACTTTCTTAAGACCTTAAGAATATGCCTTTATTTCTATGCTTGCATCACTAAGTTGTTCTCTCTGAGCATCATACAGTTTTTTAAGATTAACATAAGACTCTTTACACTTATTTGAACATGAAATTACCTCTGTGTCTGAGTCTGAGCTGTTGCAAGCCATCAAAGCATAATCTTCATCTTCTGAATGATTTGTCCAATCTACACCTTCTCCATCAATTGTCACCAATGCTTTAGAATCCTCCTTCTGTCCAGTTCTGCTCCCATCTTTGTTTCCAGAATTCCATGCATCCCTCCTCCTGTTATCTTGAGTTCCCTTGATTCTACACTCTCTAGCAAAATGCCCTGTTTTGTGGCAATTGTAGCATTCCACTTTGGTTTTATCAAAGCCAACAGGTTCTTTTGCATCAAATTGTAGCTTTCTACCAGTCTTCTTGTAAAACTTTTTCATTCTCATTGAGATCATGGCCACTTGCCACTTCAAGTCCATTTCTTCAAGGTCATATTCATCAATCTGTTCCAAGTCCTCATGATCCAGTTGAGGGCAACTTGATTGATTAGCAAGTAATGAGTATGATGAAGTTTGTTCATACTTTGAGTTTTGACCAGAAGGATTGGGAACACAATAAGCGGTACTAACATCATTAGTACTGCTGGTGTTCTCAGAGACAAATGCTACATTTTGCGGGCTAGAAGATGATGCAGCAGAGCCTTTTATATCACTCTCAAAGACTCTTAGATTATTGTACAGATCATCAAAACTGAGACTGTCCACTCCTGGTTTGGTTCTCATAATTAAGGAAACTTGTGACCAGGCAGAAGGTAGAGATCTTAGGAATTTTTGATTTGCATCCTCAGTAGATACACCTGCTCCATGAATCTCTAACTGACTCAGAAGACTTTGGAACCTGTCATAGCCTTTGTGAAGCCCTTCTGTGTTGGATACAGAGAATCCTTCAAACTGTTGCTTCAAGATATACTTTTGCATCTTCTTGGATTCGTCATTTCTACCAAATCTAGATTTGATGGCATCCCACATTTCTTTTGCATCAGTCATCTTATGGAATTTAGCAAGATGATCTTCTGGTAGGGCCATAAGCAAGGTGGTTCTTGCTTTTCTCTCTCTTTCTCTGGCTATAATTTCTTCTGCAGTTCTAGGAGGCAAAACCTTAATTTGTCCTTGTGTATCTATAGTGATTGATACATGACCATTCCCATTTTGTATAACCTCCCAGATTGGATAG
The DNA here is from genome assembly GCA_026074375.1 of Tanacetum coccineum. Taxonomy (NCBI): domain Eukaryota; kingdom Viridiplantae; phylum Streptophyta; class Magnoliopsida; order Asterales; family Asteraceae; genus Tanacetum; species Tanacetum coccineum. The sequence continues at coordinate 53,347 of BQNB010018020.1, forward strand.
TCTGTATGGGCCAAATAGTGTTCCATCTTCATAGCCCATATATCATATTCTCCTTTTTTGAGAATAGGCAGCTTGATGGTTGATACTGTATGAGGAGTTTGTTGGGTTGGTGTTTGTGGTGATGATGGTGGAGGTGGTGGTGGTGGTGGAATTTCATCTTGTGATGCAGACATGTTTAGTTTTGAAGGATGAAGGTTTATAACTGGATTTGATTGTTCTTCTTATTCAGAGTTTCTCACAGGCTCTGATACCACTTGTGAGTCCCTTGTAGAATAGATTATTCCCCCACTCCCCCTTTTTCCCCCCCCTCCTATGCAGCCTATTAAGATGATATGCCAAGATGTATAATACAGTAGACTATATAGAAACACTGATTATGAATCTATGTGTTAATGCGGAATCTTAACACAAGTACTAAGGAAACACTGAATAGAACTAATAATAATTTCTATTTATTGCCTTTGAGTGATTACAGATATAACTATAGAGATATGTTGTTGATGAGATATCTTGAGCTTGAGCTCGTGTATCTAACTATGCCAAGAGGGATCCTTTTATAGACCAAGGATAAACCCTAACAGGCTTACAAAATGCGTACACATCTTTTCCTAAAATATCTCATACATATCTCTTAAACGGTACTAACTATTTTCTACTATCGGTACTAACTAAATGATCAGTACTTAACATTTTGTACTGTCAGTACTAACTATAACTATCAGTACTAACTATTTGTACTATCGGTACTAAGTTAGGAAAACGTAATTCCTAACAGTCCGTAAAGAAATGTTGTTTTAACGTCCATTTGGTTTACTGTAAATGATTTGTGTACAACATACACAATGAATAACCGGACAGCTTCCAACCGAGCAACTGGTGCAAATGACTCTTCGAAATCAATTCATTCCTTTTGTGCATATCCCTTAGCTACAAGACGAGATTTATTGCGAATTACAGTATTTTCCTGATCACGTTTGTTTTTCCAGAGCCACTTCAGGTTAATGACGTTTTTGTAGAGTGGTCTGTCGACTAATTCCCATACATCTAATCAATCAAACTGGTGAAGTTCTTCCTGCATCGCTTCAATCCATGCAGAATCAGCCATGGCTTCTTTGATGTTCTTTGGTTCAGTTCGACTTACGGTGAGTGCGAACATACAAAACTCGCCATCTGTTTCTAGCTGATGTCTTGTTTTAATTGATTAAGAAGGATTTCCAATGACTTGTTTTAATGGATGATCTTTTGTCCAACAATGTGCAGAGGGATGGTGTTGATAGAATGTATGCATGTTTGACGAATCAACATGATGAGACGATGTCTCCCCTCATTCTTGTATCGGTGTACTAAAGACATTTACAAATTCATCATCATCAACTTGTGCATATTCGTTATTGGTTTCTGCTTGAATAATGTTCTCAGTTGCATTGACAGTTGGTACATGAGTTGGTGCTTGATTTGTAGTTTGAGGTGTTGTTTGAATGTTCAATGGAGGTGAATCTGCATCAACGGTTGTTGTAAAAGATGAAGTTGTGTGTTGTTGTTGACGTTTATCAGGAGCATCAGCAGTATTTACAGCGGAAGACTTTGACACAACTAGAGTAGTTCCATTGAGTAATTCATCGAACATCGGACTAAATAGAAAATCCAGCTCATTTGACATTGTTACTGTCTCAGCTACTTGAGAAACATTTTCTTGACTTTGGGGACCAGGACTTAAACTGTCATGTTCAAGTGCCGTTGTCAGACATTGTGGAACGGGGTCAGAACTGACGTGATCTGACGCCATTTGTGTCAATTCGTCAAAGTTAACATGGATGGTTTCAACTATTATTCTTCTTCTCTTGTTAAATACCGTATAAGCTCTTGACTGAGTAGAATACCCTACAAAAATACATGCATTACCTTTTTCCTTCATTTTATCAAGATTTTCACCATCTCTGACGATGTAGCAAAGAGAGCCAAAAATGTGAAAGAACTTACACTTGACATTTCTAGTCCCTGTGTGTCCGGCTAATGTAAACTAATGTAATTCCGTATTAGCCGACATATTTTAAGGCTAACAATCTTCCCCCAATATGTTGGCATACGGAATTACTTACAATGTTCCTATCAAGTACAAATACAACATAATAAAGACTTCCAAAGTGCTTCCAATGATGAAGATGATGTCAGTGTCTTCTAGTCTTGATACTTGTACTCCAGCTTGGATCTTATGTGTCTTTGACTTGTACTGGAACCATTGTAGTATGCATGAGTTGGATTAACTTCCCCCAATTCATGCAGCATGTCTTTAAAAGCTTTCTTCATAGACTTCTTTTTGGCGAAGTTTCTGAATCAGCTTCCCCCCAAACCAACATCCGTATCTTGAGCAGATTCTGAAACATTGATGTAGTTCGAACGATCTTCTAACATAGACATTTCAAATGCACAGCGGAATTTTGTAGAAGAATCACCCAAAACATAAAGTACACACTTTAACCCTTTTTCAAAGTTAAAACCATAGCACCAGAATCAATTAAGATCCGGAAATGCACTTTTCTTCCTTAATTGCTACTCCAAAGTCAACTAAGTCTCGAGTGGGAGCAATTTAATCCTCTGTGTACCTCTTACATCAACTAATACTGCTTCTATACTGTATACTGACATTTGGTTTTAGTGAATATCTGTTTGGGGGTACATGCGAGAAATCAACAACAAATCTTCTCACGTATGTAGAATACTTTGCAAACCATACTAAGTAAAGTAGTATAAACTACTTCCCCTGGAAGTTGAGATGAATACATCAAAGTATCAAAGTACACGTATTCCCCCATGATGGTTTCAAACTCTCGAAAGCATCATTGACGTGTACGACCATATACACGAGAAGTTCGTATCATAAGCAACAATCTTGAAAAGTTATGAAAGACATTGAAGAACTTTGAAAGATTTTGCTAAGACTGTAAAGTATCATTGACATCCAGTAGCTTTAAATATCCCGTGAGAGTTGTTGATCACATCTCAACCTTTTACTCTCTAGCTGACTTACCAACCTCGTATTCTGTCGGCTATTGCTGTGACCACATGGTGAAGTAAACCCGATATACCAAACTTGAAAATAAAGTAAAATTCCCTAAATTTGTTACTTAATCTTGCACTATTGTTGATTAAAGAATGATGCAGAAGAAAGCCTCTAAGTACCCTATACCCAATCATAAAGTATATTAAAAGTACAACACCTCTTGAAAATATCCACATATGCATCTGCATGTGACACTAAGCACTACAATGTAACTCCTTAATGTGATAGCTATAACCCGTGAGTACTATAATGTAACTCCTTACATCGGGTATAACTAGATAATCCAAGTCTCAATCATATATGTATACGTTCAAGCAAGTCATCAATCGATAGATTAGGTTTTAAGAAAAGGGGTAGAAAGTAGAAGGAAGTCTCGATGATGAAATAAGTAGACGCCTTCGTGAAACCCACTTCAAACTCAAATAATGGATACCAAATAAACTACGTGATCACTTGACATTCTATGTCCAAATTCTTAGCTGTTTTGATGTTTTAGTGAATCTTATTCAGATCTTTTTAGATTAAGTGTTGTGTTTGCTTTGGTGTTTTGTTTTGATTTGACATTGATTAATAGATTCCCAAATTCAGTCATACCCTACCTGATGCGCGGATCAACCTTGGCAAGTGGCTAAGCTCAAACCGATATATTTGCTGACAACTCGCTAAGCTCAACTCGCTAGAATTTCTGACAACTTGCTAGTCTGAGGAAATTTAGGCAGCATGATGTTTGATTTTGACGTTAGAGAGTTGTCTTCAATTTGTACCTGTAACTCGCTATCTCAACTCGCTACACCAACTCGCTGCTCCCAACTCGCTATCATAATGTCACTTTTAAGCAAGTATACGAGTCGCTTTCGTACCAGTTGTACCTGCTTCGATTCTAGCAAACAAACAAATAAACTTTTGACTAGCTTAACTCGCTTCCAAGAAGCTATGCCAACTCGCTAGATAGAAAACTTATACAAACTTTCGAATAAGCTCAAGAATCACAATAAGCTGTCTATATAAGCAGTAGGTCTTCGAGATAAGATGCTATATCACATTTAGAACACAAAAGTACAAGCCTTTTCGAGTTTAGCAACATCAAAGTCTCAAAAATATGGACAAATACGCCACAATCTATAAGCTTCAAATAATCTAGTTTCTAGTAAAAATAAGCCAAGAATTCAAGTGAAGTCAAGGCTAGAAACTAGTAGACATGAAAAGCTTAAAGCTTTAGATCAAATAAGCCATAACTAACACCAAGCCGTGAGCTTATGGCTTAAAGATAAGCTCAAAATAGGCTTTAAAAACCCACGAACACCAAGAATAAGCAAACATCTAACATGAAATCTAACCTAGGCTCTAATGCCACTTGTTATCCTACGAGTTTAATCCATACACAACTAATAAGCAACCCAAATAAGCTTTAATAAGCCGAATTTAATAAGAAAAAAAAGGAAGGAAATGGAATGGTAGAATATTATATTAGAAGAGAGATTTTGGTGAGTTACACATACAACAAATGAAGCAAATGCAACCAACACCCTTTCCATGTGTGTAGAGGGTACTATTTATACCCCTTGCCTACATATGGCATATGGGCTTTCTATCTTGGGCTAGACTTGGCTTATCTTGGGCTTTGAGCCCTAAACATGGACAATATTAGATTACAATCCAAGCCCATTTAACCCGACTAGCCTATTACTTAACAAGACTAATTACGACTAATAAGACCGATAACATTCTTGTTCGACTTATATAAAATTAAGGCTAACAAAATTAAATGACGTCGTAAATGACCTAAAAACACGAGGTGTTATAATGATAATGAAATCTAAATAAGCATTGATCTCGTGAACTTAGTGTTGTGTTACCTTGGGAAACACATAACCAATAGATCACATAGATTGCTAGTTAACACGTATTTGAATCGTTAAACAATCATTTTCAAATAGTGACCTACATTCAGCGTTGGCATGATGTTAGCACTGGTAGGATTTCCATTCAATCATTGTGAATACTATTTGATAGTATCACTCCAGAATGTTCTGACATTGTCATGAAGACATGCAATGTCACGAAGACATATATCATTATACCTTTTTTATTATTGATGTTTAATATAAATGTACTTTTGTATCCTAAAGATATTTCATTGAATATCGAATTGGCTCTAGACTCTTGTACACTTTTAGTAAGCAAGGACTGGAGCAGAATGTCCTTTATTCAATACCAACATCTCAGAATGAGAAGTCGATAGATTATGCGTTTAATCTTCGTGAGAATGAAACAAATACTTTTTGAGAAGTACTTGAGTGGCTAGGAGGGGTTGTGCATTTTCATCACTGGGTCCATGATGTCTACTTCAATACCATAAATCAACAAATGAAATCCGATATCATATGAGTTGACCCGGTTTCTATCCTAGTTTAGGAGAAACACCCTTCATCTTTTCTAATAATCATCTCACTTTTCAACTCCAACCATTTTCTTTGTTTATCATTCGATTCTTCTTTATCATATTCTCATTACTTTTGACAACTTTATCATTTTCGATCATTCTTTTTCATTCAAAGCTTTATCTCATAAGTCCTTTTGACATTCGTAACATGTTGATTTGCATCCCAAACTCCATCACCTAGACCTAACTTTCCTAAAGTGGAAGGAAGACTCCGAGGTAGATCAATTCTGGTTCTAAAATATCATAGGAGTATTTTATGAGTAACTAAATCACATCGTGCTACTCAATCAACATACGCCAAGATAATTCCTTTAGAAAGAATGTTTCGTGATAACCATGATGAAAATCTAAAATCATATCATGAGATTTTGATAAGATCTATAGAATTTAGAACAAGCACTCTGTCTGTTTTCGTATGCGGTGGAATTTCTTTTCTTGCATACTTTTTTTTTCATGTGATATTCTTTCTTTTGAAGCACATGACATATACTTTCATTTTTTTCAAGTATACGATTTCTCAATTCTCTCTTTCTGTTTTTCTCTCACAAATCTCTCTTTCTATTTTTCATCATTCTCACTCACAACATATGAAGAAGAAAAAATTTGATCTTTGAAAGGTTTCAATCATTGTAAAGACACTCCCCCTTAACATATGCCGAGAAACATTTTTAACATGAAGCTAAAAACGCAAAATTACGGATATGTGAAGGTGAAATGTAAAATAATTTACCATTTCCTTAACTTTCTGAAAACTTTTTCAACAAAACATACGGACACTCCCCCTCAAAAAATATTGTATCTTCGATAAAACCTTTATGAGGGAGATCGTGTTTGCACTTTTGAGTCTTTATTTCTTTAGACAGTTTTCAAACAAAAATTACATCGATTTGAAGACCTTTTAAAATTGATTTTACCTTGAAAGTACCACATTTCAAAATTCGAATCGATTGTAACTCATCAACTTGAGATCATTGACTTTTTAAACAACTTGATTTTATCTTTCAAGTACCACATAAAAATTTTGAAAAATATGTACCAATGACTCAAGTCAAAGAAGACTTCTCTTCTTTTTCAAAGATAAATGCACTTATGCGTGCACTTTCTTTTTTTTAAAGCACGGGTTGTGCATAGATATGTACACAAGCCAACAAATGAAGTTCGGGTTTCATACTGAATATGTATGAAAGCCATCAATTGAAGTGCGGGTTTCATACTGAAATGCATGAAAGCCATTCTAAAAACAAAAATCTTTTTGTATTTTCTGAAATTTTATATAAAAGAAAATCTTTTTGTTTTTTTTTACAAAAAAAATATATAGAAGAAAAACTTTTTATCTTTTCAAAATTTTGTATAAAAGAAAATCTTTTTGTGTTTTCTAAAACTTTTATTTTAAAAGGAAAATCTTTTTGTATTTTTTATTTATTTATTTAATTTAATTTTCTTAAACTAAAAGAAAAAAATTTGAAGTTCATATCAAATTAAACAACAACTTTTGGTACCCACTTAAGCACGTTGCTAACGGGTTTACCATATTTGGAGAACCAAATGTAAGTTGCGTCAATTTGGTGCATAGAGGTTGAATTCTAAGGAGATTTGAAAACCCGATATTTCATTTTGAAATAGCTTTCTTAGAATCAACGGGGACTTAAAACTCTTCTCATTTTTCCATTTTGACTTATGAAACCTTGATGTTTCATTATGAGTTTTAAAGCTTCTTAAAGGTGTCAACACCGTTTTGAAACCCGGTGTTTCATTCGATGTTTTAACCCTTGAGGAAGATGAAGATTTCCATATATTGTTGAAACTCAGTGTTTCATTTTGAAAATATCTCTTCGAAATGAATGGAAACCTTACATCTTCCACAGTTTTCAAAACTGAATCATCTCTTTTATGCATTGAAAACATTTCATCCCTAGAATACATCAACGATTTGGAAATGTGTTCCTTTCTTTTCCACACTTGTTTTTAACTTACGTTTTTCTCATGATTTTGAGAAGCAAATGTTTCAAAGGAATATTGTTTCTTTAAATACTTCCTATCTTTTTGCAAAGAATAAGTAGTAAATTGAGAAACATTTCTTGAAATCGGTTTTGAAGATTTACCCGTGTAAATCTTTTCGGAAACATTCACTTTTGGAATTGATTTTGTGAAAACTTGAGAAACAACCTTTTTCTGTTTTATTGAATCAAACAATCTCTTGTAATGCATTTTCAAATCATTGTTCTCTTTTTCAAGATTTTCACAAAAAGTTTCATGTGTTTCTTTCAACACATTATATGATGTTCTCAAATCATTGTTTTCTTTTTGCAACGAAGTGTAATTTTGAGATGCCAACTGCGATTTTAATAAAGCATTCTCTTTTTCAAGATTTGCAAAATACATCTCAAATTTATCAGTTCTTTTTGAAAGCTCTGTTTTGACATCATCAAAATCTTTGACTCGTTGTGCTAATTCCTTTTCCAACTTTGAAATCGTACTCTCAAACACCTTTTTCTCGTCATCAAAACGTTTCACTTTATCCCCCATTTCTTTTACAAGTTCCAAATTCTTAGTCTCAAACGTTGAACTTGTAATGGAAATCTTTGAAACGTTTGATTCATATTCTTTCTCGATCATTTCAATCATTTTCTCAAGAGAAGTATCTTGTTTTAAAAACTTAAACTTTGTTTCAAGTCTATGTTTTAAAACATCATTTGAAGCCAACAAATCATTATACTCTTTTTGCATCGAAGAAGACATTTTTTCAAGAAATTCATTTTTAGCTAAAAACATTCGTTTATCTTCTTCAAACATAACGATTTGTTGTTTCATCTCTTGAGCTGAAATCTTAAGTTTCTCCACAAGTTCCGAAACTTGAGATTTCATTTGATCAATATCTTTTAACAACACAGATTCTTTAGTCTCGTACACTTTTTCAAGATTATTCAACTCAGATTCTCTAGATTTTAGATCTTGATTTTCAATTTGCAAACTTTTTATTTCATCTTTTAAGCTCTCAATTTCTTTTAACGCAAAATATTTTTCATCTGAAAAACGTACAACCAATTCAACAGTTTCTTTTACTTGTGTTTGCAAACTCAAAATCAAATCTTTTTCTGAGTTATCTTGAGTGTCAAGAACTATTTCTGAATCAAACTCAGAATGTACCTCATAAAATGGCTCACATTGTTCTTCCAACAATCTTATTTTCTCACACTGAGCAAAAACCATTTCATCTCTTTCTCTCAAAGTTGTTTCTACAATCTCACGCGCCTTAGTAAGTTTTTCGACCGATAACTTCAAATCTTCATTTTCACTTTTAAGTTTCGTAACTTGCATTTGAAGAGTTTGACATGTTATAAAATCAACAACTTTTGACTTTAAATATTCATTTTCACTCTGAAGTTCCTGAACTTGCGCTCGAAGATTATCAAATATTATAAAATCATCACTAGCTCAGATAATATGCTGACGATCCTTTATACGCACACATTCTTCTAGCTCTGAAATTTTCGTTTGTGTTTCTTTCTCAAGTTTTTCGTACCGAGCGTTACACTGTGTGTGAATCATCTTGTCCTAACTATCTTGATACATGATGAACGAATCTGATACACTCGATTTGTTAACTCTAACTCACCCAATTCGTTTCTAAAATCCTATAAAAATTTCAACGAACAACCCGATTAACGTGCGCAATTAATGACGACAAACTAATATCCCGCGGACAATTAAAACCGTATACTAAAATTATATCTGAAAATTTAAATAAATAATTGTATCCAAAAAATTCAGCCTCAATCTTATATCCTAGTCCAAACTTGTCGTAGTCCACAAAAAAATGAAGTTACTAGTGATTCACAAAAACACAAAGTAACAATATTTTTATTTACAACTCCTCATTAATGTATAAGACTTTAAACACTAATATGTGCAAAAATCCACAAACGAGCCCAAAACCAAAATGATAACAAAAAATCGGATAAGGCCCAAATCACTAAAGAATTTTCGGTAGAGAAAATGAGGCCCAAAATTACAAATTTGTTAATAAATTTTGGTACACCAAACTGAGACTTAACCCTAACTCTAAGAGCTATATAAGACCACTTAAACTCATAACCCTAAGTTCATTTCTTATATGTTAAAACGCAGTCACACTCGTAGCCTTATAACTCCAACCCCTAGATCTCAAAATGAGCCTCTTTTTTTTGACTTCTTGATAACTCTCACAAAAAAATAAGATCTAGAATAAAAAGACACTACTCTCTCTTACTCAGTCATACATTCACCCTTATTACCACTTAACATATGAATTTCGTATCTTATTTCTTAAACAAATCCAATAACCCACGAAATACATGCACTTTTGTTCAACATCTGATGTTTTGTGTTCCAATTCTTTTTCTTTTTAAGCCACATGTTCGTTTGTATTCTTGAAGATTTGAAGACCAGGTAGGTTCCATCTCGTTTTCAGTTTATCTTTTTACCGAATGAAAGAAAGAATGAAACAAACTTGCTTTCAGAAAAGACAAAACTCTTTTCTTATTTGAAATATTTTATAACTTCAAGATCTTGTTTGAAGGTAGGTTCTCTTATACTCCATTCCTGTTTATTGTTAAATCAAATCTGAGATGGAACAAAACAGATTTGTTCTTGTTCCTTTCTTTGTTTGGTTCGAATATTTAAAAGAAGTGTATGTGCTTCAAAAATATCAATGATGAATTTGGTTAAATTTCTTTTCGTGTAGAGAAACGAAGGATTCTTAAACGAACCAAACGGAGATAGAGTACTTCTTTTAGTTTTCGTTTTGTTTTGTCCTTTTTTTTACCGAAACTAAGAAAGGATCTTGACACCTTTTTTATTGATCTTTCTTTATCAGTTTTCTAAAAGTTAACTGCAGAAGCAAGGCTTCAAATTGATCGATGAGAACATGGTTATTTTCATGAGAAAACTACTATGATGTTCACGAAAACCTAACCAAAATCTGAGATCTATTCTTTATTTATTTTATATATGAGTCGAATCTGTGATGGTTTTAGATATAGGTGAGAGTTGATGAGTAATAGTGAGGGTCATTGATGAGTCTAGATCTAGGTCTGCATGTGAGTTATTATTTCAGATATGTGATAAATACTCTCTTAAGGTTTGTTTTTAAGGAAAAATCTTTAAATAAGATAAGAGATGAAACTGAGATCTTGTTTTTATCTTGAAAATTTCTTGTTAGATTTGAGTCTAGATCTGTGATTGTTCTACTTTTCTCTTTTGATTCTTTTTTGTTTTGATTTAGGTATAATTCGTCTAATGTATCTGGTATAATTCGCCGCAAAACACTTGGTATAATTCGCCTTATGTATTTGGTATAATTCGCCCAATACACTTGGTATAATCCGCCTATGTATTTGGTATAATTCGCCTAAAAGCAGTTATCAGAAAAACGTGTCTTTGACTGTTTGACCAAAAAGTCAAACAAAAAGTCAAACTTTTCAAAATTTGTTACGAATCAGTTACAACAACTTTTAGATCTGAAAATAAGCTATTTTTCTATGCAGAATAAGTGGATCTCAAGCAGATAAGCACCTAAAAAAGCAGATTTAAAACACATAAAGTAGATCTGATAAGCTATTTTACAATCTTTGTAAAATCTGAATAAGCATTTTTAAGCAGTTATGACGAGAATAAGCACGAGTGAATAAGCTCAAAAATGACTGAATAAGTTTGGAAAATGACTTCAAATCTGAATAAGCACACTAATAAGCCACAAAATGAGCAATAAGATGATGAAATTAGCTGATAAGCATGAATAAGAACAAAAACTCGTAATCAGCTAATCTGTACGAAAAAAAGCTGCTAATATGCAATATTAAACTAAATCAGCTTTCTAGTCAGCATATAACAAGAATTAGCACATTATCCACACGAATAAGCTTCTGAATAAGCAATAAGCTGACGGAATAAGCTAAAAAATAAGCTGATAAGCCTGAATAAGCAGAAATAAGTAAATTCTCAATCTCACAAACACAATCAAACACTAAAAATAAATACTAATCCACAATCATTGGCTCTTGATACCACATATTAAGCATAAAAGATCTTGATTGATAACTAGTGTGTGTAAAATAAGGTGTAATTAGTGTGTGTGTGTGTTTAGAGAGAGAATTTCTTTAACCTTTTCTCATTTGATATTTATACAAATGACTTAGGGTGGAGGATTACATCATTATGGTGGCCTAATGCCTTATTTATACTTTAATGATGTAACTAAGTATACTATAAATACAATAGTAGTCCCTACACTATTTCCTTTTAAGCACATTGATCCTAATCTATTAATTTCCTATTATTACATCAAAATGTGGAATTTATCTTTAATTCCAACAGGTAGTTTAGTGACAAAGTTCATTGTGATCTTTTCCCACTTCCATTAGGGAATCTCATGTTGAACCAACAAAACAGATGGTTTTTGGTATTCAGCCTTTACTTTGGCACATGTTAGACACTTGCTAACAAAAGTAGCAATCTCTGCCTTCATATTGGGCCACCAATATAATTTCTTAAGATCATGGTACATCTTGTCTGATCCAGGATGGATTGAGTATTTAGATTTGTGTGATTCGTTCGTGATCAGTTTCTTCAATCCTCCAAATCATTACAGAGTGTTCTATCATCACATGTCTCGAACTCTTTGTTCATACCACGGAGGTTTTCTTCTTTAACGTTTTCTTCTTTTATGGCTTCAGCTTGAGCATTCAGAATCTGAGATGGGAGTTTAAGTCGATTGTCATCATTAAGGCTTGAACTCATAGCGACTTAATTTTTTCCTTTCGGCTTAAGGCATCTGTCACCACGTTCGCCTTTCCAGAATGATAATGAATCTCGCAATCGTAATCACTCAGCAACTCCAACCATCGACGTTGTCTCATGTTCAACTCCTTCTGATCTAGAATATGTTGCAAGCTCTTATCATCAGTGAACACAACGCACTTCGTGTCGTATAAGTAGTGTCTCTACATCTTGAGGGGGAACACTATAGCCCCTAATTATAAGTCATAGGTCTGTAATTCTTCTTATGAATCTTGAGTTGGCGGGATGCGTAAGCTATCACTTTCTCATTCTGCATCAATACCGCGCCTAACCCCTTATGTGAAGCATCACAATAAACTACATAGTTTTCGCTTCCTTTGGGTAGTGCCAAAATTGATGCCCTGCATAATTTCTGCTTCAGTAGCTGGAATGTAGTTTCTTCCTTTTCTCCCTAATCAAACTTCACGCTTTTATGAGTCAAATTGGTCATAGGCTTAGCGATCTTCGAAAAGCCTTCGATAAATCATCGGTAATAACCAGCAAGACCCAAGAATTGGCGAATCTCTGTTGGTGTCTTAGGCGATGCCCAATCCTTGATCGACTTAATCTTAGCAGGATCTACGTGAATGCCTTCACTATCAATCACGTGTTTGAGAAGTTATACCTTTGAGAGCCAGAATTCACACTTAGAGAACTTGGCGTACAATTCCTCCTTCTTAAGTAATTCCAGTATTAACTTAAGGTTATGCTCCTCTTGGTTCTTGGAGTAGATCAGTATGTCATCGATGAATACTATCATGAACTTATCAAAGTACGATTTGCACACCCGATTCATCAGATCCATGAATACCGCATATGCGTTGGTCAATCCAAAAGGCATCACTTGGAACTCGTAGTGGCCATAACGAGTCTTGAATGCCGTATTTAGAATGTACTCCTCTCAAACTCTGAGTTGGTGATAACCAGATCTCTAGTCGATCTTATAGTAGACACTTGACCCTTGCAATTGATCAAACAGATCGTCAATTCTCGGAAGTGGATAACGGTTCTTCACAGGAAGCTTATTTAATTTGCGATAATCCATACACATTTTGAATGATCCGTCTTTCTTCTTGACAAACAAGACTGGAGCTCCCTAGGGTGAGGAACTTGGTCTTATGAATCCCTTGTCAGCAAGTTCTTATAGTTGATTAGACAACTCTTGCATTTCAGATGATGCCAGTCTAAATGGAGCTCATGCTACAGGTGCAGCACCGGGGACTAAGTCGATTTGAAATTCAACTCGTCGGGTTGGTGGGATTCCTAGCAAGTCTTCTAGAAAGACTTTTAAAAAATCTCGCACGATTGGCACGTCCTCGAGTCGCTTCTCCTTCGACTTGTCTTTTGCTTTCTTTTTAGTAATCTGAGCTAGAAAAGCAATACCTACTCTCTGTATATACTTATGAGTCTTGGTGCATGAAATGATACTTAACCTATATGTACTTATACTATCGCTTCTATTAACTTGAATCGCTAAGGTTTCATTACCATAGGGAATACGTACGAGCTTCTCATCACAAACAATAATGGTGTGGTACTTTGTCAACCAATCCATACCAAGGATAATGTCAAAACTACTGAGTTCTATGGGCATTAAGTTAATGTTGAACGAGTGGTTTAGAAAGTTTAGGGTACAACCTCGAATTATAGTACCGGTTCCTATTATCTTCCCGTCAGCTAAGTCTGTGGTCGATTTAGTGTCCAAGGCATTTGGAACGATGTCACATAGAAGACTAAACTCTGTGGATATGAGTCATCTATCAGTTAGGTTATAAGTACTTGCAGTAATTGGGTCCTTTGCTTTAACTTCATGTCAAGGTTAAATTTTGTCACACCCCCAGACGGGGCCTGGACGGAATACGTGTCTGAGGGTGTGACTTCATAACTATCTCGAGAACAAAGCATAGAAAACGACCTCTAAAGGGGTACGTTTAAAAAAATACATTACTCGTTGCATAAGTTTAAGATAATAAAGTTTTAAAAACCATTTCAATATTAACAACATAGCGGAAGCATTAATTAAAGATAGCGGAAGCGGTATTTAAGTTTTGAATAAAAGACAACGAGCAATAATATAATAGTCTTGAAATTTGGTTGATGTCACATAGCACAAAGACTTTAAGAGATACGTCATGACAAATCCAGCTAAGCACCTTAGAAAAACATACGTAAAACAGTCAACATAAAGTTGGTGAATCTATAGGTTTGAATTTAGTATTATAAGTGGACCACAAGTTCACAGAACGCATGTGACAGTTATAACAGATACAACTTCACATAAAAAGTATTTACTGTTGCACTAAGCTCATGACACCGAAGCTCAATCTAAAGTAGCATTTTATATGCCAAACTAGAAAAACAACTGCCCTAGAGGTATCTGACCAAGATAACCTAGTGAAATCCGACATGGTATATATCCGTTTGTTCATGTCTCCTGAATCTAGTAAGCGCTACTTACCCGAATAGGGATAATTAGTCCTAATAGATCTATTTACAGCATTCGCGCTCACTTAACCAATCCTTTGGTTAAGAAATTAACGGTTCATGATAGTTCGGGCATTAGTAGTCTATTCGCAACTTATGCAACACGTAATCGGTAAAAGGTAACGTAAAGTAACTGTTTCCATAGTTTAAAAACAAGCAATGTTTCTCACCTCAAACTAGTAAAGTATAATAGTAAAACGTGGGGCTATGAACTCACAGTAACTAGTGAAGAATAACATTTGAAATATAACGATCATGTGGGTTCGCATAACAGTGCTAGGTCTTAACGAATTTGGATGAACGAAAAGATGATCAAAGCTAATGAAAAACACGAACAATACCTAAACTAACTATTTATATAACCCTGAATACACTTGTGCTTCCAAAATCTTAATCAAGGTCGAACGATGGTGGTGGTGTGGTGGTGGTAAGCAGCGAACGACAAGAGGGAGAGGGAGAGGAGAGGGAAAATTATAAGTGTGTGTTTCTAGAGAGAGGAAATGAATGAATGAAATAAATTGTGATTTGAATTAAGTAATGGAAAGGAGGTGTCTAGGTTCATTGCATGGATTTGAACCTAGAACCTTCATGGATAAGGATTAAGGATACTTGGCATTGACTCGCTTCTTCTCACCCTTGTTTATATACCAATAAATATCAGCACACAACAGGGATCAGAATTCGCAAGTCAAATTTTGGTGCCGCTGCCGGGGAGGCAGTGAAAAAGATTATCGCTACATATTGACAATTTGTGTTTAAATCTGTGAATATTTTCTTTATAAAAACATAAA
>BQNB010018021.1:0-27500 GCA_026074375.1 Tanacetum coccineum
TTAATGATGTGATACGCCGTCTTTCCATGAGTCGATATGATGATTGATCTATTCTAAGTATAGCATGCGGTTGCAACTGCTCCAGCCTTCCTTTGGAACTTGGAACAGCTTTTGACTTAAATGAGCTTCTTTTTGCTTTACTTATTTCACAAGACCAACAAAGTTGATCCTTGACATATTTCAACTTAGGTAAGCCTGTCACAATATCCAAATCCGCATCACAGAATTGACCAACCGAGAAAAGATTATGATTGAGGCCTTCGACGTAGTAAACCCTTTTGATCGTGATATTTCCTTAAACCAAATCTCCATAACCAAAGTATTTTTCAACAAAACGAACGGTACCCAAGTATTTTTCAACAAAATTGCACAGCAGAGATAGATTGCCCATCATGTGCTTTGTGCATCCAGAGTCAACAATAAAGAGGATGAGTTGTACAATCTTCAAGAGAATTAGAGGACGATGGAATACATGACAAATTGGATCCTAAAGTGTTTGTGAGTTTCAAGACATTAGTTATCCTAGATACATTATCTATGGCAAAACTAACTCTTTTTGGCACACTTTCATTCCTAACTTTAGGTACCCATTTCATTTTTGTCTTAGGAACCCATTTATATCCTGATGGGCATTGTTGTGCTATCCACCATTTCCACTCCTTATTAGTTTTCTCATACAGCATCCTGTAGTAACTCTTGGATTTCTGAGTAGTGGATTCTGATGCAACTGTTTTCTTATGGGGTGTTGCAACAGATTTGTTCGCTTGACTTTTGGGTTTTCTAGTTCTAGCATTCACGTCATTCAAATATTTAGAAACACAAGCATCATGATTCGAATTAAACACACATTTTCCACAAGTAGCACAAACAGCATTAACATTTGAAGTTCTGGATGTTAAACTGTCATTACACGCAGTTACAGACTTTGTTTGATTAGAAATACTAGAAATCCTAGGGTGTTCTTCTACTTCAATCTTCTTAAACTTCACATGACTAGTGTTTGGCACGACCTTATCTTTCATTTGATTGCTCCTAGGCTTTGGTCTGCTAACATTAGTTCTGTGAGCTACTCCTGTAGATGTAGACACGCGAGGATTAGTATTCCTAGAAGTCTGAGTCAACTGTGGTGCTCTAGTTTGTGTTGTACTACTTTCAATTCGATACATGCCTGGTTTAATCACATTTGTGTTTCTGACAGCTTGCGATGCTGTTTGAGGCAAATTCTGTGAAGTGACTGGTTTTGATAAACCCTCTGACTCATTAGTTTTTGAAACTGACTTTTTCTTTACAAAATTGTTTCTCGCGAGAGAGTCTGAAAAAGGAGCCAGTTTTCCTAAAACTGATGGTTTTGGAATCCTTTGAGCATTTGGTTGTCGAACAATAGATGGTTTATCAAACTTAGTTTCCACAGATTTTCCTTTGCATTTTTCAATGAGTTTCTTTAACTCACTTATTGCAATGTTCTTGTCTTGCAGTTGAGCTTTCAAATCTTGTATTTCAAAATATTGTTCACGTTCCTTTCGAAATACATTTGACGCCTTTTCTTTGCAAACTGTGTCATTTTTCAGTTGTTCTTGACATTCTTGTAAAGCGATTTCAAGAGAAATTGAGTGTTTTTCTAATTTAGCAAAACTCTGTAAAAGCTCAGTGTAAATCTCTTTACTTACAAAATTTCAGTTTGTTCTGAAGAGCTTTTGTCGCAAGACTGTCACATTCCCTGACTTTATGAAGTTATAAGCATTGTAATTCATGATTCATCATAAATAAGATGAAGATTGCAAATATGAACACATAACATCTTTAGACACACATTCTTGCAAAAGCCATAATCATACATGTTGGAAAATTCTGCCTTATCGATTCAAGTTAATCAAGTTCATCTTCGAAGATTCAACGTACTTTAAATCAGCATGCATTTTCTTGTTACGTTCATGTTACAAATAAATGCTGAGGACTATCATTCTGAGTCTTAAGGGCAAGGGGCATCAACATGTTCTTATAACTAGGATTTCATTATCTTGCGCAGTTGGGTACGAAGATGAAGGAAGGTCGTTTGAATAGTTACCCATGCTTGATCGGAACAATTTCTTTCAGGTGATTAAATTATTCGTATGATCATTGTATGCATTGCTTCTTCTTGTTATTGATTTAAGACACTGGTAGAATCACTATGTTTTTGAAAATTATATGGTTTTGTTTTACAAAGATTTTCTCACATTTTCTTTCTCACATATTTCACTTGCTGTGCGAACTGAATTTCATAATGCTGAGTCGGGGGTTTAAAAATTTCATAAAGACTATTTAACTTTATGTAGTCAAAAGGTTTCACTAAGTCTTTATTCAATTTTGATCGACTCTCGTTATCAAGAGTCAGAGTCTCTTCCCGATCGGGGACGAGTCTGTTTGCAGGATCAGATTGGTCATGTGGGATCGCATACAAACATGGTATCTCATTTTGAGCCTTTTTGAGGTATCTTGGATTGGCAAAGGTAGGTCTTCCATTAAATGTAGGGCATTTGGGTGCTAACATATGAATGGTTTGGATTGATTGACTCCGTTTGTAAACAATTTCATTCAAAAACTTTAACTGGTTTTCCATTGAAATCATTTTGTCAATATCTTTTTCTTCCTTAAGCTTCAAATCCGTTATTACCTTTGTTTTCTCCTTGACAAGACCTTCGTAATGTGACTTGGTTAAAAGACTCTGTTTGACTAACTCATCATGTTTCTCTTTGACAACTGAAATTTCATAGGCTTTAACTTTTAAAACCTTCTTTTATGTCAATTTCCTTTTGAGCTAATAGTCCTAGTGTTTTCATTTAACCTTCGTTCAAGTTTGTCAAGTCATACTGTACGATCATTAAGGCGTTGAACCTCTCAAACTCAAGGTCCTGTTTTATTGAAAAGCAACTATCCCGAATACTATTAGATTCCCCTAGAGTTCTACTAGTTTCCGCAAGAATAGATTTGCACTCAGTTAATTCTTGAGTCAATGTTGCATTTGCTTTCTTTAATTGCTTTTGAATCTTTTTATTTTCATCGACATCAAGTTTTAAATTAGCAATTAAATTAGCAAGTGCAACATGCTCATCATCACATTCTACATCATTTTGGTCATCCTGAATATCATTATTACACATATCCGGTGAGTCAGGAATGACATTACTATCACCCGTTTCCAGCATACAATGTGATTACTAATGATTTCAGTGGTCAAAATGTTGTATGTCATTGGCAAACACATTATCGTCAGTATCATATTGTACCTGTTCCAATGGCTCAGCGTCTGTGCCTGAGTCTGCATTAGGAACCTCCTGAATCTTTGCCATGTAACTGTAATGTGCTTCCAACTCTTGTTCATCAATCTCTTCATTCGTGTCTGCTAGCTAGTCAGATTGCTCTGCTTGAAGTTGAACACCTTTCTTAGCTTGTTTACACAGCAACATCTTTTCCTTGTGATACGTGGAGTCTTTAACCCGTTTTGGCTTTCTGCATTCCTTAGCATAATGACCAAATTCCTTGCAGTTAAAACACTGTATCCCAGACTGTTGCACTACTAGACCACCTACAGTTTCCCTAGCCCCAACAACATTCACTGCCCTCTGATTCCCAAACTGTCCAGTCTGATTGTCATTCTTGTACCTTGGAGTAGTATCCATATTCTTGTTTCTGGTGTTTGAGGAAGTTCTGAGGTTGTTGTTGGTAGGTTTGTAGAGTTTCTTGAAGTACTTTGCAATGAGAGCCAAATTTTTCTGCATGTCTTTATCCTTCTGAGCTTGTTCAGGATCACTGTCTTCTTCAGAAGCTGACTCAGATGGTGGTGTGATTGGTTTGGCTATCTCTTTGCCTTTGTATCTTGTAGTTGCATGAGATCTGGTTGGAAGTGAAGCTTTTGATGTTGAGTTCATATGATTTTTTTTTTATGAGGTTTTGATGTTTGGTAATATGGGTTTGTAGTGTTATGAGCAGTAGTAACAAGTGATAATGGGTTAGCATTTTGGCCATTCTTTCTGCACGTAGTTCATTAAAATTCCTTTTGGTATTTGTTACAGAAGGTCATAAGAGATTTATGGTATGAACTTCATCCAACTTGTGTTGTTGCTTCACAGTGTGTCGTTTCTTGACCATTCTGGTTAAAGTATGTTGAAAAAATATTGAAACATTGACTTGATCGTTGCAACTGTTCAAATTATTTCTGAATCATTTCATTCATCATTCTGTAGAATCTTGTGTAGTATGACTCAATTGTTTTCTCCACTACGTGAGAGGTGAATTGACCAAAACTCCCAGAATTAAGTTTATCTTGCATCTTGAATATTTTAGTGTTCACCTTGTTGTAGCCTTCGATGGCTTCCAATTTCTTGAGCTGTCTGAATGCTATCAACAGTGAGTATATTTCATTGCCAATTCCTGTCAATATTAAAATGAATCACTTTTTTTCTGATCAAAATGAGCTCTGTTCTCAGGAGTCATATTCATAACTGTCTCGATTGTTGTTTGTTCAGGAACTGCTGGAGAATCCTCTGTTGCAGGAACATCTGGAGTTAGTGACATCGTTGGAGTGTAAGGACCTTTAAGAATACACTTCGTAAGCATCACCTCCCCCCCCCCCCCCCCCCCCCCCCCTCCCCCCCCCCCCCACCTCATTGGTCTGTGTATCAATGTATCGTAAGAACCGTGATCGCCATTGTGCATATCGTCCTGTTGAAGATTGGTGGACGATCCCTTGAACCAGCTGCCATTATGTGTTATGCATTTGACTGTCAGTTGTCGAAGTTACATTGGTGTGAGTTGTCATGATGAATGATTTAAGAATTATGAAGTGAAAAATGATTGAAGGATCTTTGTATTATGAAGTGTGTGATTGAATCTGTAATTAATTGAAAGTAATTATTTCCACGGGATTTTACAGTCAAAGATTTAAAACCGAGAAATTAAAGTTCTTTCGCGGGTTTTTAACAAAATTCGAGAGGAAACGTGATAAGTTAAATTGTTGTTGCTAAAGTTTGTTGATTATGTTTGTTGTTGATGATTAATTATCCTGTTGTCCAATTACAGACACCCCCCCCCCCCCCCCCCCCCCCCCCCCCCCCCCCCCCCCCCCCCCCCCCCCCCCCCCCCCCCCCATCCAAAGTTCTTCCGTATTAATCCTCCCCTCCCCCTCCTTTTTCTCCTCCCTTTGAGTTTGTTTTGTCTGATGGTTATGTTTTGATAAAATGATGATTAATGGACAAAACGCAGTGAAGAATCTTAGACAAAACGCAATGAAGAATCTTAGACAAAACGCAGTGAAGAATCTTAGACAAAACGCAGTGAAGAATCTTAGACAAAACGCACTGAAGAATCTTAGACAAAACGCAGTGAAGAATCTTGGACAAAATGCAGTGAAGAATTTTAGAGCAAAACACAATGTCTTCTTTGTAAGAAAAACGCAATGTCTTCTTTGTAAGCAAAACGCAATGTCTTTAAGCAAAACGCAATAATCTTGACCAAAACGCAACGATCTTTGGCAAACCGCAGCTGTCTTGAGCAAAACGCAATGTCTTTCAAGCAAAACGCAATGAACTTTGAGCAAAATGCAACAAGTACAAAGGTCACTTTCACAAGTCATTTTCACGTGGTACTCTTTCTTGTCTTTATACACAAAACGCAACCTTTATAACCAAAATGCAACTAAGCATTTAGCAAAATGCAAGCAAGAAAAATTCTACAATCTTTCGTCTTAGCCACGAAATAAATTGTAGAACCTTACTAAACGATACAAGGGTTTGTTTTAAGCACGAAAGTACACAACTTTAACAATTTTAGCCACGAAATAAAGATCAAACCAAGGTTTTTTTTTTCTTTGCGTTTTAGTTCGAACCAAAAGAAGAAAAAAAATAATACATGAAATTTGATTTTTTAAACCACAAATCAAACACTAAACACCCGAGGCTCTTGATACCAAATGTTCCCGTACCCGTTATAACTTCACTTCATTACTAGAAGCAGTCAAGTACATTAAAGAGCCAATCATGGATCTATAAAGGTGTACATCCACATCAGTAGCTTCCTCATCCTTGACCAAAGGCTTTTGGGTCTCAATTGGTGTACTAGCAGTCTTTACACTAGCAAAATCAAACTTCTTCAGGATTTCTGCAACATACTTATCCTGACTTATAAAAATACCATCTTCTTTCTGTTTGACTTGTAATCCAAGAAAGAAGGTGAGCTCTCCCATAGAACTCATCTGAAATCTACTCTTCATCAATGCCTCAAATTCATCACACCAAGATCTCTTTGTAGAACCAAAAATAATGTCATCCACATAAACTTGGACTAACATGATATCATTTTTGTCCTTCTTGATAAAAAGAGTATTGTTAATAGTTCCTCTTCTATATCCACTCTTCAACAGGAAAGTAGATAAAGTAGCATACCAGGCTCTAAGAGATTGGTGTAAACCATATAGAGCTTTCACAACTTTGTAGACCTTCTTAGGGCACTTAGGATCTACAAAACCTGGAGGTTGAGACACATACACCTCCTCATCAATTGTGCCATACAAGAAGACACTCTTCACATCCATCTAATAGACTATGAATCCCATATAAAAAGCAAAGGCTAAAAAGATCCTAATGGCTTTAATCCTAGCCACAGGAGCAAAAACCTCATCATAGTCTATCCCTTCCTCTTGCCTATGTCCTTGGGCAACCAACCTTGCCTTATTTCTAACCACAACACCTCTTTTATCCTTCTTGTTTCTGTAAACCCATTTTGTTCCAATTGCCTTCTTCCCATGAGGCAAATCTACAAGAATTCAAACTTTCTGAATCTTGAATTGTAGTAGTTCTTCCTGCATAGCATCAACCCAACTTTCATCTTCAAAGGCTTCAGATATCTTCTTGGGTTCAATTTGAGACAAGAAACAAGCAAATAAGCAATGCTGGAAATCCTTATGATTATTTCTTCTCTGCTTTTGAATATAACTTACAAAAGCATGGGCTTCAGAACTTTTGTTAACTTTGCTCCTTGTTTGAATTGCTGATATAGGATTTCCAAGAATTTGAGTTGAAGGATGAATATAGTTAATCCTTGATGTGGGAATAAGACTAACATTCACAATTGTTTCTAAATTTGTGAAGTCAGCCACTGCACCCTCATCATCATAAGATGCATTGGTAAAAATACCATCATTAGGATTGTCATAACTATCCTCAAGATCAGGTATTTCTGAATCATCTTGGTCAGTATTGGTTAGATGAGTGAAGGATAGTCCACCAGAAGGACTGGCAGTACTAACTGGTGTGCTAGCGGTATTAACTGTGTTAGTACTGCTAGCTCTTGCAGCTCCTGCTTGAAGAAGCAAATCCTCAGTATTTTGGGCAAACTTCTTTCTCAGAGCTTCAGCTGCATCATTAGCCTCCTTTTCTTGTCTTTTAAGCCTTTCAAGCTCATCTAAAAAGGCTTGATCCTCCTGATCTACTGACTTCTCATTTGTCTTTAACTCAGTATTCTTAGTAGACTTTTCACCTTCATTCTTTGCTTCTGAGCTCTTGACTATTGAAGTATAAGAAGACCATATTGGCAGTACAAAGTAGTCTTGAGCAGATTCAGCTTCCATTTTAGAATTTCCTGCATCAATATTATCTTGTGTACCTGCACTATGATTAGCTTCTTTTAGACCTGCATGTTTGTTTGCTTGATTATCTGATCTCACAGGTTGATAATTCATTGAATCAGTTAAATAATCAAGATCAAACAGTCAATGTGGTCCTTTCCTTGCAACATTTGGTTTATTTTCTAAAAAGGTTATATGTAGGTTTTCTTCAACTCTCTTGGTTTCTAAATTGTATACCCTAAAAGCCTTCCTATTTAGAGAATACCCTACTAAAAACCCTTCATCAGATTTCCCATTAAATTTGCCCAGGTGGTCAATGGTATTCAAGATGGTCACATGACACCCAAAAGGTCTTATATAGCTTAGGATTGGTATTTTACCAGTTATAAGCTCATAAGGAGTCTTATTATGAGGTTTGGTCACTAATACCCTATTAAGGACATAACAGGCAGTACTAACTGCTTCAGCCCAAAAAGTGTTAGGTAAAAATGAATCTGCTAGCATTGTTCTAGCAGCCTCAATTAGGGTCCTGTTTTTCCTCTCAGCAACTCTATTTTGTTGTGGAGTTATGGCATTACTGTATTCCCTCTTGATCCCTTTTGACCCACAGAATTTAATGATGTCCCTATTTTTGAATTCTGTTCCATTATCACATCTAATAGTTTTAACCTTTTTGTTTAATTGGTTTTCAATTTGTCTTATAAAGTCCTTAAGGATTCCACTAGTGTCATCCTTAGTTCTTAAGAAGAACACCCAACTAAACCTGCTAAAGACATCAGTGATAACAAGGCAATAAGTCTTATGTTTATACTCCTTACAGATGTAGGTCCAAATAAGTCCATATGTAAAGTTGTAAGGGCTGACTAATAGAGCTCACTGATTTAGCCTTACAGGAGGCCTTGTGTTGCTTTCCCTTTTGACAAGCAACACAAGTGTGGTCATTTTGAAAGATCTTGGAAGGTAAACCTCTAACAAGGTTTCCCTTCACAAGTTTGTTTAAGTTTTTAAAGTTAACATGACCCAACCTCCTATGCCATTTGTTAGATTCATCAACAGTGGCCTTTGCAATCAAACAAGCTAAACCTCTAGAAGGAACAATGTTCTCCAGGTTGAAACTGTACATATTGTTTTGTCTAGGGACTCTAAGTAATACTTGATTTTCATCAGGTAACTTAAAGTCAGGAGACAACACAAGACATTCAGTGTCTGTGAAGAGAACCTTGTTCTTCTTGTCACAAATCTGTGACACAGAAAAGAGATTGAAATGCTGTAGTTCTTTCACAAAGCACACATCCTCAAAATCTAACTTTCCTGTTTTTATTTTACCTTTACCAGTTATGTAACCTTTACTACCTCTAAAAACAACAGGGCCACCATTATAGTCTTGATATTCAGCAAGGTAGGCCTTGTTTCCAGTCATGTGCCTGGAACATCCACTATCAACAATCCATTTGTTCTTTAAAGCTCATTGTGGATAATCCTGCACATTAAATAAGAGAGATTAGATTCTCTTAGGGACCCAAGCCATTTTGGGCTTGGGTCTGCCTAGTGGATCTTTGAAAGTAACACAATTTCTAGTATTTGATCCACTATTATATTTGGAGACTTTGTTCCAACCATGTCTTTTGGGTCTCCAATTACAACCTGCTAAGGGCTTAACAGTAGTTTCCCATTCCTCCCCCAACAGCACTAACTGATTTTACCTCAGCAGTATTAACCTTTTGATTAGAAAATTTTGTTCTTGATGCTGTTGTTCTATAAAATGTCCTTCTAAAAGGAGAATGAGTTTTATGAAAAACAGTTTTTGGTCTAACTTTATTCATAATAGGTTTAACAATATTAATTTTCCTGGCATCATTAGTTAGTACTGCCTGACTGTTAAAATGATGTCTAGCAGTACTAACATTGTTAGTACCGCTAGCTCTAGTAGTATTAACTGGAATTTTGCCAGTTCTAGTTAGTACTGCTGTAGGAACAAATTGGTTCTTATGATTCACTCTTTGCACATTGTTCTAAACTGGTTTATTCTCCCTTTGAACATTACCTTTACCCTTCTGTTTGTTTAGTTCAACCTGTTTAGCCATCTTTTTCTTATGAAAATCACAATCTCTAATAAGATGACTAAGTCTTCCACATACAAAACATGCTTTTGTAGTAAACCCATATCCCCAACCCAATTTTTTAGACATTAAACCACTATAATCCTTTTTGTCAGGTTTAGGACTCTTACTACATGTGCTTTGTTGTTTAACAGTTTGCCTAGGAGTTTTTACATGCTTAATAGTATTAGAAAAACTAGGTGTTTCCTATTCTTTTGAGGGTAGAAACACATGCTCATCATCACTATCTGATTCCTACTCCTTAATGATAGGAGCATCAGTCCAAACTTTAGGTTGACTTACTACTGTGGGTTCATTGACAACTGTTTCAGGCATAGATTCATGTGTTTCTTCACTAGAATTTGATTCACAAGAAGTAAAGTCACTACTCCTAGCATCAGATTCACTAGGTTTAGATTGCTTTGGACCATATGTAAATAATGAGTCATTTATTTCTTTATCAGGTCCAGAAGGGATGTAGATCCCTATCATTAGAGGGGGAACTGCATGCATCCCCTTTGCATATCTATTATTCACAGGAATATCTTCTATATCACTAGACCTACAGTTAAACAAACTTCCAAAAACTTCATTTTTATAACTTAACACACCTTTATTCATTTGATCTCCATACCCAAGCCCAGCTTTATCCCTAGCACTCATTTGACTATTTAGCAGAATATTAAGACTTTTAGAAGAGTTGTGCCATTTTTCTACTTTAGCTTTTAATTCTTCTTTTTTTTCAGCTTCTGCCAATAGTTTCTTATGGTATGTAAGCACATCAGTTTTATCATCTAAATTAATCTTCATAAACCTAATTTTTTCTTCATACTAAAGTTATTTTGTTGATGAGCAACTAATTATGTGTCTACTTTCTTTAAAGCTTGAGTATATGCCTGTATTTCTATACTGGCATCATCAAGTTGTTCCCTCTCTTCATCATATAATTTTTTAATTTTAGCATAAGATTCTTTACACTCTTTTGAATAAGAAGTTACCTCTGTGTTTGAGCCTGAACTGCTGTAAGCCATGAAAGCATAGTTGTCTTGCTCATCTTTTGAATGACTAGTCCAGTCCATACCTTCTCCATCAAGAGTTACCAAAGCTTTGGTTTCATCTTGCTTTCCAGGTCTTGTTTCATTATCTTTAGCTTTATACCCAGAGTTCCAAGCATATCTTCTCCTACTTTCTTGATTCCCTTGGATCTGCATTCTTTTGTAAAGTGTCCTTTCTT
Organism: Tanacetum coccineum; assembly: GCA_026074375.1. Classification (NCBI taxonomy): domain Eukaryota; kingdom Viridiplantae; phylum Streptophyta; class Magnoliopsida; order Asterales; family Asteraceae; genus Tanacetum; species Tanacetum coccineum. The sequence continues at coordinate 10,934 of BQNB010018021.1, forward strand.
ATGACAGTTGTAGCATTCAAGTTTGGATTTGTCAAATCCTACTAGTTCCTTTGCATTAAAATGCAGCCTTCTCCCTGTCTTTTTATAGAACTTCTTAATTCTCATAGAGATCATGGCCACCTGCCATTTTAAGTCCATTTCTTCTAGATCAAATTCATCAAGCTGTTCTAAATCCTCATGATCTAGTTGTGGACTACTGGATTGATTGACGAAGAAAGAGAATATTAGATCATCAGCATATGAAGAAGAGCCTTCCCTTTAGGGTTTATGACCAGAAGAGCTAGAAGCACCATAAGCAGTACTAGCTTTATTAGTACTGCTAGTGTTCTCAGAAACAAATGCCACATTCTGCATGCTAGAGGATGATGTAGTAGAGCCTTTAACATCTGACTCAAAGACTCTAAGGTTATTATACAGATCATCAAAACTGAGAGTATCAATTCCTGGTTTGGTCCTCATGATTAAGGAAACTTGAGACCAGGCAGAAGGTAGAGATCTGAGGAACTTTTGATTAGCATCTTCAGTAGTGACTCCAGCACCATGTATCTCTAATTGACTCAGTAGACTCTGGAATCTGTCATAGCCTTTATGCAGCCCTTCTGAGTTTGATACTGAGAAGCCTTCAAACTGTTGCTTCAAGATATACTTCTGCATTTTCTTTGATTCATCATTGCCACCAAATCTAGATTTGATGGCTTCCCACATCTCCTTTGCATCTGTCATCTTGTGAAACTTTGCTAGGTGATCTTCTGGTAAAGCCATGAGCAAGGTGGTCCTTGCTTTTCTCTCTCTTTCCCTAGCCAAGATTTCTTCAGCAGTCTTGGGCGGCAACACCTTTATTACCCCATGTGTATCTGTAGAGACACTTACAGGACCATTACCCTTTTGAATGACTTCCCATATAGGGTAGTCTGTATGTGCCAAGTAATGCTCCATCTTCATAGCCCAAATGTCATATTCTCCCTTTTTAAGAAGTGGGAGTTTGATGGTTGAGACAGTGTGAGGGGCTTGTTGTGTTTGTGTTTGTGGTGGTGGTGGTGGTGGAACATCATCATCTGATCCAGCCATTGAATAGATTTGTAAGGTAGAGATTTATAACTGGTGGTTTTTGGTTCTTCTTACTCAGAGTTTCTCTACAAGCTCTGATACCACTTGTAGATCCCAATCAATATAGATCTTTCTAGCCTGTTAAGGGTTGTAGCCAATATGGATAGTTCCACACTAACTACAGGAGAAACAATGACTATGAACAATTATAAGTTATGCGGAATCTAACTTATATTGCTAAGAAGAACAATGAATAAAACTAAACTTTGATTTATATTAATCTGCTAAAAGATTACAGATTACTAACTATGAAAATTGAGAGATATATTCTCTAATGCCGTAGGGTTCCTTTTATACACCAAGGATAAACCCTAACCGACTTACAAAACGCGTAAAAGATAATGCATATCTTTTCCTATAATAACTCATGCATATCTTATAAACGGTACTAACTATTTTGTACTGGCGGTACAAACTAATACTAACAGTACAAACTATAACTGTCGGTACTAACTTTATAACTAGCGGTACTAAGTTAGGAAAACATAATTCCTAACATTTATCGTGGCATTCTTTCTCGAGCTATAAGACAACCTCTAACTAATTTTTATTGTAAACTTTAGCTCCATGACTTATGAGTAGTGTATTTTATTATAAGATGTCATCTTCTATACTTTTTTTTGTATGTTAGCACCTTACACAAAGGTGCCGGATTTTCTTTAGCTTAACTATACATGGAAATTCTGATCGTTTTGGACTTTTTGCAAGAGATGTGGAATTTTGGGCTTGCAGTTGTGGAGGTTATTCCGTTGCATCAAGTGTTGTGATCTTAAGAACTATGGCATTAGCAAAATGCTTTTTGAGCTTTCATCAATTCTTTCTTAAATTTACTTGTCTCATGGTTTGTAATCAAATCATATGTATTTTCTTTTAAGGATAAAAAGCTCAACTCGACATGTTTGCCCTTGTGGTGCGATGGTTATATAATGTCATTTGGACGAAATGCTCGAGTTAAGAATCAAGGTCCCGAGGTATGAATTATCCTTCTAAAATCGTGCTAGGATACGCTTTTAGCTTAACCTTGTTACGAACAAAAAAAAAAAAAAAAAAATGCCTTGGTTTATTGAACATGTTGACTAGTAGGTGAATCTAGATAATTCAACAAATAATGTTTTGATTCTATTTGATAGTTGGACAAGTGGACTACTAGAGTATAAATTGCCATTAAACAGTAAGTGGGTAAAGTCTCTATGAGCTAGGATTTAACAAGATCACCATTGCTTTAATCCCTAAGATAGATTATAATCAGGTAATAAGGATTTTTTTTTTTTTTTAGAAACAAAAAATTGTTTTGTTTTTAAATACTCTCTCGCACTTTTTGAGTCATCGGTCTGATTTTTATATGAATAACAATAGAACTAACCACGCGCTTCAGGTGCATTAAGTTGCATTAAATGCACCGGGTTGACCCGACCCGGTCCAAACATTTAAAATTTTTTTTTTAAATTGTTTTTTTGCTTTCTTTTCCAAAATATTCACTCGCATTTTTTGAGTTATCGGCATTGTCGGGTCGACCCGACCCGGTCCGCCCCGACCCGTTCCTTTTTTTATTTACGAAATAGCCCCTCAAATATTTACGAAATACCCCCTCGCACTATGTGTTAAATTACGAAAACTACCCTCATTTTAATTTTTTTTTATAAAATACCCCTTTCCCCACTAGCGGTCGACCGTTAGTTTTTTTTAGAACGCACCAAAACAGTGCTTGAAATCGGTCGTTACTTAACGACCGTTAATTTTTTTTAAAAAAAAATATACCTTCTAACACGTCCAACCAAAAACACCGGCCGCCAAACATCCCGCAGCGGAGCGCGGGTGAACCTAACTTGTTAGATACAAACATTGGGTTAACAAAATTGAAGTTGTAAATAAATACTTTTAGATATAACATTAATTAGAGTTAAGAAATCATATTTAGTTTTCAAAATTAAAAGTGCAAGATTATTTGAAATACTCTTCCGTTTTCAAAAGTATAAGATCATGTCGAGAATAAACTGTCTTCGTTTTAAAACTTAATTAAAACTATTACAGTATTAGGGAAAACTAAGCTAGCAAAATAGGTGAAGGGTCAATCTTTTATTAGGGTGTGAGAGAATGGTATGAGCCGATGGGAGTTGGGGAATAAATGATAACGGTATACTGTATAATGGGGAATCATGTATTTGATTTGGCTTTTCTTTGCACATACCGAAGCTATATTTCTTAAAAGGTTTAAATCGGCGAGGAAACCCTGATCCCATGCACCCTTTTGGGTGCCGACTAACCCTTCCCCAAGGACCAAGCCCCGGGCAATGAGCACATGTTCCAGTGACATAATTAGCAAAGAGTTAGGATTGAACCTATGACCTATTTCTCAAAAGCCCTCTTTGACCGGTCAACTGGACGTTTGCGGTGGGGGAGTGATACCATTTTATTTTAAATATATTAAAAAAACTCTTGTGTGACATGTATAAGCCGATGGTAATTGTATTGTTTTATGCTATTTCAAAAAAAAAATTGTATTGTTTTATGCATGATTAGAGTTACTTAGTGCAAAAAAAAAACTTATGATTGTCACACTAAAACGTGTTAGGTCTGAGGTTCAATTTTATTGGGTGCAAATAATTATAAAGTAGTTATGCTACCTCATGAAAAAAGGAAGATTTTAAAGCATCCACTATAGGAGGTCTAAGAATAGGTTTATAAACCTTGAAAATGTTTATATTCTATTTCAATCATGATGGGATTTTATTTTATATCTAGGTGGTATGAAAAAGTTTAAAATTCTAGACCTTTTCAAAATCTAAGACATTAAATATATATGTTAAGTGAAATAATTATAAAGCTTTAAAGTTATTATACCAATAGTAAAAATATGTTCATTAAATCAAAAGGTTTACAAAGTGTTGATGTGGCATAAAAAAAATACAATTTTAAAGCTTTATAAAAGTTTATCATAGCGAATGCTCTTAAATGGTTTGACTTTGTGTGACAGTGAGTTGAAAGCCATGAATTAGTCAGTCAAAATAAGTCAAACGTCAAAAACCATTGTTATTGTTGATTTTTTTATTATTGGCACACGTTAAAATTATAACAATAATCAACATTAATGATGGTTAAAGAATACTTGTCTAATCCTTTTAATAATTTGAGTTGCCAAAGAAAATAAAATAAAACAATCTACAAAGTGATAAAATAAATTCTTTAATGAATTTACACTATTATGTCATCAACTAAAAACACAAGTCTACTTGCAAAACAAGTTGTTTACTTATCTTTCGAGAGATTCTTCGCTAACTTAGCATGCACACATCAGTTTGTCAAAATCACATGTATTTGTTAGCTAATATATATAATTAAACTAATATATGTCATTAAAATAAAATAAATATTAACTTTTATGCATATACAATTTGTAATATATATTTCGTTATCTCATTTCCGTTGCAAATCACAGGTTAAATCATGTAATTATTAGCTACCGTAACTAAGATAAGCAACAAAGGTTGGATGTACATAGCATGCTTGAACTATAATAAAAAGAGTTAAGTACATTTTTGGTCCTTGTGGTTTGGTGCGAGTTCACTTTTGGTCCAAAATTCAAAAAAAGTTCACTTTTGGTCCAAAAACATAGTTTCTGTCCACTTTTAGTCCAATCCCTTGAATTTGCACTAAAATTTTTGGACTAAAAGTGAACCAAAACTATGTCTTTTGGACCAAAAGTGTAACGAAACTATGTCTTTTGGACCAAAAGTGGACCGAACCTATGTGTTTTAGACCAAAACCAAACTTTTTTTTATTTTTGGACCAAAAGTGAGAAAATGCACCAAACCACAGGGACCAAAAATGTACTTAACTCTAATAAAAATGTCCTTTCAATTATAAAATAATCAACATATATTCACAGTGGTTGTCAATTGTTCTATTTCTAGAATGTTTAGCTAACTTTAAGTCTGTTGCTCTTAGGTAACAACAAAATTAATTAAGTTTATGTTGTAATGCTTTACTAGACAAGTGATGTAATATTATACAATTTAAATAATAGGTTATACTAAATATTTTAGTCAGTAACTATCGTCTCATACGCCAAACAGGTATTGGGTGGAAGTTACTTTTTGTTGATGAGCAAACTAACTTTTACTTCTTTGATACTATATGATCGTGAAGTTATCAAAATCATTGGTAAATCTACTTTTAGTATGTATGATTTGTTTGTTGATAACCAAGACAAAACATCAGTTATATGACATGGTTGAAAAACAATGATTATTTAGATCTTCAAGGACTGCATAATACATGTTAAACTCACGTTGCTAATATCGTGTCTCGCGTTTTGAATGATCATGTTCTAATCAATTGAGTAACATAGTTTCATCACAGCCGCTGAATATTTAAATTTAAGCAATATGCAATTTATTAGTTCATAATTCTTACAACTTAATCTAACAAATTCTTTTAATATGTTTAGGACACAAATGCTGAAATCAACTATCCATTGAAACGACACTAAAGAATGGTGAATTTACGTTCAAACATTGTTCTTATATGTATCTATGTTTTCTTATTCGTATTTATGAAGGCTAGAATAATTGAACCACCAACTTTTTATTAGTGAATCGGATGGATGGTGCTTTTTATATAAGGTATTTTAGTGTTTTCTTATTGTTCATTAACGGGTTGAATTATATTTTTATCTATTTTTTAATTAACCAAGAATGAAATGTATATATAGTTTGTTCAAAATGAATACCGATCTAAAATCAATCATAGTTGGTTTTTTATTGACCCGTTGTGTAATTTATATTTTTATACTAATATGAGAGCCTAATTTTATAAATTACATGTGATCAGTTAACAATTATTAAACCTTCAATTTCCTAAGCCGAGATGCATAATCTAAAAATGTTACCAGAACACTTCAATTCACACAATATGCTTTTTTAATGATAACTTATTTCAAACAAACTAGAATTAATTAGAATAAAACAATAAACTATATAATTTTTTAATTGAATAAACCGTTTAGAACATCACTTTACACGCATCAACTCTAACCCCTAATTACATAGCAGTAACACAAATTTTTTTTGATTTCATATATACTGTAACTCTTATTACATAATCATTCCTTCCCAAGATTGTAATCCTCAATTTTTTTTTGGGATATCCCAACATAATAGTCTCCTTCTTGTCTCAATCAATCAAAAGTAAGTTTAGTGGGTGATGATGATATTTGATTAATTGATTAGTGTAGTGGTCACACTTCACTTAAATTGTATATTTTTTGTCTAGAGACACCATTTTTAACTCATAGGAAGTATGAATTTTCTCGAACACGTAACTGAAAAATCACGTTATTCATTATGCTCCTTTGACATTACATGTGTTAAAGTGTGTGTAATATGCTATAGTTAGTGTATATTCAATCCTAAACGCGATTTACGATTTTAATTAGCTATTGAGAAAACCGTCCATCGGACGGGCAGAGACCTAGTTTCCTCTCAACAAATAAAAACTTGTTAGACTTAGGGGGTGTTTGAGATTGCTTATTGAAAATAAATAATGAGTTTTGAAAACGGATAATCAGAGATAATCAAATGTTACAAAAAGTGATTTTTAAATATAGTGTTTTGATTTGCTTGTGTTGGTTGATATCGCGATAATTAGATAATCAGTTTTTTTAGGGTTTGTCAAATCTAATTATCCAACAACTTAAACGTAAAATGATCAAAATAGACATCATTTATATATTATTTATTAATTTTTTAATCCAACTAGTTATTATATCTGATAATGAATACGAAAATACATATTACATACATACTCGTATTATAAAAGCACAATGCATGTAATTCAATTAGGTAAGCCCAATGGGCTTTTTGCTACGGTTATTAATTAGTATGTCTTCTTCACTAGTTTCTATCCGCCATTGATGTACCTGCTGCTTCTTCAAACGCAGTTGCATTAGAGAAAAAAATAATATACATGTTAGACTTACTCAAATGGAGGCCCTAAATATAAATGGGCCCTGTGCACATGCACAGGTTGCACACCTCTATCACCGGCCCTGTTCAATTGCATGTCTTTAGAGGGCCGGATATAATCACGCAGTGACTGCACAAAACACAGGTTGCATGACGTCAAGACGACAACATCACACCGGATTCCCCATGCACCAAGACGCGAGTGAAGGGCTTGGCTTAGCCAAAGAGAGAATCTTTTCTTTTTTATTGAAATTTTGTTTTAACCGGGTATGACGAGTTCAAAAAGTGAGATTTTTACTTGAGTGATTAGTCAAAGAGTTTTTTAGTGTGTGAGTGATAATGAAAGTGAAAAAGATAAATAGTGAGACATCATGACGTAACACCACTTTTTCCTTTTGGCTTGAGCCACTGTGCCTTTAAACTTTTATCGTTTTAGTCATAACACTGGGTGTGTTTGGTTTGCAAATAACAATCACTATCAGTATTGGTTTGAAACTAGAATGGAATGGAAGTGAGTATTTTAACATATAAGATGTTGTTTGGTTTGTTAGATGGTTTTGGGTATTAATGTTATATTGGTTAAAATATATTTAACTTAAAAAAACCACTAGTGTAATATTTATATTACATTATAAAGCATTTGAGATTTTCTATAAAAGGAAGTTTTAAAAACTTTAAGACAAAAAACATTACTACAGAAGGAAAAATAAAAATTTAATGTAAAATCTAGAAATTTAAGTCTCATTTCAAACATATGTAACAACTCTTTTAAACCATATAATAACCGCTCTCTAATAATGATATCTTTTAATTGAAGTGTTTAAGAGAAAAGCCCACTAAACTTATAACCACCAATTTAATGCTAAAATTTGAAAAATAAAAATGCTAACCATCTATACTATTAATAATTTAGACGTTCTACTTTTGAAAAACATATATCTACTACTTTATACTAGAGTATTTGGGACATGCTAAATAAAAAAAGTTTAAAATGAAAAATATTTGCTCGGTACAAAAATAGTCACTGGGTACCCGCCGTCGCATTGTGCGGATACCCTTTTAGTAAAAAATAATAGATGCAAGTTGTATGATGTGGGGTAGCATGTGGGGTCAGGTGAAATGTGATGAAAAGGTACATATCTCCCTATATATGAATCTATCATTGCAATTACTTATTTTTATTCCTAAGTTTTGTCCCAAACATTAAAAACCATTTTTCTAAACATATCAAACCATCCTTTCATTCTCATTGGTACATACCAAACGCACTCTTAGAGTATTTACGCTCTAGTCAAATTTCTTGTTTATTATTCTTGTTGAACCAACATTAGCCTTTCAGTGTAGTAAGTCAAAGCCCTACCCCTAGTCTTGTTTGTGTAGTTCCTTGCATAATGACCCAAACCCCCACGGTTATAGCACCTTATTTAAGTCACATTATGCCCATTTTCATAATTCCCAACTACTGGTGCTCCAACATTTCCCTGTGGGTTCCCAAAAGTCTGATTTCCATTCTTCCCTACATTATATCAAACTATCTGATTCCCAGCATTTGTATCTGCTTATTTCCTTGATTCCCAGCATTAACCGCAACCATCTGCATCTTTCTACCTTGATTCATATTCATTCCTGGTTCTGCAATCTGCTTGTTATGGGTGTTTGATGAAATCATGTGGTTGTTGTTAGTGGGTGTGGAATAGTTCTTCTTGAAAGCATGGGACATAAGAGCAAAAGTTGTTTGCATAGCTTGCATAGGATCATTAACATCAACAGTATTATATATGATTGGTTGTTGTTGCACAAAGTTGTTGTTGTTATTAGGTAATGGTTGTTGCACAATGATGTTGTTGATAGGTTGTTAGAAATCAAGAAATGTGACGACATTCACAGAATTACCTTAGTTTACTATATTCACACACGCATGGACTAGAATAGGCATGTATGTAAAGTAGAGGCGTGTTGGGACTATATATACCCCTCGATACTCTCTATAGAGGGGTGAGACTCATGTAACATTATTTTATTCTTCTAGAGTGGTTCTTGATTATTAACAGAGGTAATGGTTGTTCATGTGTATACACTGGCGAAGAGTATGGTGGTTTTTGTGGTGTGTTTGCAAGGAAAGTAAATGGAGCTTAAGTCCTTAAATAGAGAGCTAGAGGATCTTGAGTTTTAGCTAATCTTGTTGCGCTTATCTCATTAGCTTCAATATGGTTTTGCTTCAAGTGGTCGTACAACTCATTGTAATCTACGTTATGCAAATCCTTTGTTTTGCTTAATACGTGTGACAAAGTGTGCCCATTTAGGTTGTAGGTGATTGAGAAACTTGAGGTTTGTTGCAATAATTGATGGTGTAAGCTTGTTTTTGTCCAAGTCATTGATAAGCTTAGAAAATCTGATGAAGTATGACTCTATGGTTTCACCTTTATCTGATGTAAACTGATGACATCAAATAACGTCTATTTTATAGCATCATTTATCCCATGTATTTAACCCATTTTGTATAATTATTGCAAAGAATTATTACTTAATCATTTATATTTGAGAATTACAGTAATTATGGAGTATTTACTGAATATTAGCAAAAGGCGCGCATTCTAGAGCTTAAATGAAAATATTTTAAAGATTTACTATTCTGACTACCAATACGCCGTATCCATCAAGGAAGATACGAAAGGAAGATACGGCGTATCCGTGCCGGCACTCACCAAAGACCACAAAGGAAAGAAGATCAATACGCCATATCCAGAAGAAGTCAATACGCCGTATTAAAGATATAGTATGTGAATATTTTAGAAGATATCAAACGTGGTCCCTACTCCAAGAAACTCTAATACGCCGTATCCAATCCTTTGGATACGCCGTATCGAATCGACTTCCAGGCCCTATAAATACAAAACTCAAAAATGAGTTTTAAGTGTGCTAAATCATATTCTCGATACCTAAACCACAAAAGTTGATTTTCAGTGGAGAAAAAGAGTAGAAGAGGTCTTGCAACGCATTCTAATCCATAGAAGACAACGTGTAATTTCTTATACTTTTGTAATCGTTCAGTTTTTGGTATCATTCGTTACCTCGGTTAGTTTACTTTGGCTAAAACAATTACTCTTGTATTAATTATGATGTTTGAAGGCTAATAACTTCGAGTATTAGCCATTATTATGAAGATCGGAATGTTTGGTTTTATTTATATCTTGATTGCTTAATTTATCGTTGCATGCTTGTTTATGTTTATCAATTCATACTTGTTTATGTGCTTTTGTATGCGACATATCATTCAACTAGATCTAGTGATACAGACCAAGTAATCTAGATGCTTGGATAGCTCTCTATATAGTGATTTATACATCTAGAATCATAGGATCACAAGTATTGTCCTTCTAAAATCATGCCAAGGATACGCTTCTGGCTTAGCTAGTTAACAGAAACTGCCTTTGGTTTATTGAACATGTTGACTAGTAGGTGAATCTAGATAATTCAATAAATAATGTTCTATTAGATAGTTGGACAAGTGGACTACTAGAGTATAAATTTCCATTAAGCAGTAAGTGAATAAAGTCTCTATGAGCTAGGGTTTAATAAGATCACCATTGCTTTAATCCCTAAGATAGATTATAATCAAGTAATAAGGATGCTTTATGCAGATACTTTAATTGTGACAGAATTAATGTGTCTAGGTCTTAGGATGAAGTCCCGCCTAAGTCTAAGAATGATATGCCTCTTCGAGAATCATTGCACTGAATAAACAAACCAACTTCTAATCGGATTAATGATGGCTAATACAGTTTTCTGTCATAAGGCTCGACCGCTCTTTTATCTTCTGTTAATTTGCTTGCGTGGGTTAAAGTGTCTTGAATTGATTATAGTCACCAAACAAACCCGTGCCAGTCTCTCAGGCTGAAACCCCCTTTTCACCTGTTAGAATTAGGATTAGTACTAACATAGGATTAGCATAGGTTTAGATTATAATTAACATAGATTAGATAAACTAAAATATAAATAAATTAAGAGATTTAACCTCGCTTCAAGTGTTCAACACCCTACTTATCATGAATCTACCACCGACCAGGTACACTGCCCGTTAAAGTATTGTTTTTGGTTAAGTAGGCAAAATATAAATTTAAAACTTGAATCTTAAAAATAAACACCATACAACGACACATTAAGTTTTTGGCGCCGCTGCCGGGGAGTGAAAATTAATCTTGATTTTTATTTTATGTTTTGGTTTTTAACATTAGATTAGATTTAACCCTTAGGAGTAGTGTTAATTAGATTGGTGTATATTATTGTATATTATGTATATTTTGTATATTTGTTAGTTTAATTATTTACTTGTAAATTTGTGTGTTTAATTTAATTGTTTTCTAATACACTGTTCTAGTCGACAACTCGATACGGCGTATCCACTACCATCGGATACGGAGTATCCAACTTTCTGTCTAATATAGCGTATTGATTCAACTGATTAATACGGCTTATCCACTTCCATTGGATACGGCGTATTAATCATCTGGAACAAAATCAGAATCTTAGTTTTTGTATTTGACTTTCATGCTAAAAAAAATTTCTATCTTTCTTCAGAGCAAATCCTGCTGATATTTTTACCCTTGTTTCAGGAAATACTTATTAGAGCTAGTCGATTGAAGAAAGTTATGGCAGAAAAGGGAAAGAAGTCAAGTATGGAAACATTTACACCTAAGGATAAAGCAGATTACTATTCCGAGATTATAAGTATTACTGTAAACGGGAAAAATTCTTATGAATTAAAAGGAAAATTCTTAGATGATCTGCATAACAATGCTGTTAGTGGAACAAACAGGAAGGACGCAGTTGAGCATATTGAATACTACCTAAAGATTATTGACCCAATCAAATTACCCAATGTAGATCATGATAAACTGAGAATTGTTGTTTTCCCAATCTAATTGGTTGGAGGTGCACGAAGATGGTTTAATAGAACCAAAGAATCAATCACTTGTTGGGTCGACTTAACTGCTAAATTTTTTGGAAAATACTACCCGCCTTCTCGCATTGAGGGAAATAACACTCCCATAATAAAATGGGACCCAACCAATCTAAAATTCGAAGGCTAGTTGGCTACAAAGTTCGTAAACTATAAAACAATGGATGTATTCACCAAAAGAGCTTTGTGGGATTACTGGAAAATAGGAGGTGATGAAATTGAGGTATCTGATGATGAATCTTTTGATCTTGAAGAATACTGGAGTGATAAGGAAGAAACTGGTGAAATTTTTAAGATTGAAACTGATGTTTTTGACTACGAGACACCTCTCTGTTTAGCATTCAATGAATTTAATTACCTTCGCAAAGTATATTCAGACTTACTTACAAAGGATATTATGGGGTTTAAAACCTATGAAGATTACAAAGATGATTAGATCTATGAATGGAACGAGAATGTACCATGGGTATATGACAAGCCATGGCTTGATAATGGAATATGGAAGGAACCGAAACCAGTCAAACATACTTGTAGGCCTTTCAACTATAAAACTAGATGTTCAGAATGGCCAACATGTAGTTGGAGAGAGGATAATTATTGTAATGGAGGAAATTTTCCCGGTGCTTACCATATTGGAAACTCGCTCTATTACCAAGACCTTGAATGGTACGAGGCCCTGGAAGATAGCGAACTAAAAGACGAAGCCTTAAGGAATAAAGCTATCATGGAGGGCTTGTCAGTGATGATGAATCAGGTAATGATTATGGGAGAAGATGGAAAATCTATGAGATTAACTACCACGATTATGATGAAAGGGAATATGAAAACAAAACTCATGAAGAAGGACATGAGATATGTAGTATCAAAACTCGCAAGGTGGTGGTTTGCCAAATAAAAAGATACAAGATGATCAAATATTCGTTCAATGATGAAGAAGAATATGTTGTTGTAAAAGAAGACGAATACGACGATCTTACAACCACAAGTGAAGAGGCGTGCCGAGCTTACCAAGAAATCTTTTGAATGATGGACGAAGGATGGATGGTTACGCGCACCAAGTGAGAAGCTGAAGAAAAGTCTAATTTAAAGACTTCGCTGTAAACAAAAGTGCTTCTCGGGAGACAACCCCGAATGTTATTTAATTTATCGAGTCTGTCTTCCCAGACATCAATACGGCGTATCCGCTCTATACGATACAACGTATTGATTGTCTGGACGTTATTAGTCTTTACTTTTTATGCACTTTAAAAACATTATTGTCAGTTCTGACAATACGGCGTATTCATGTACATGATATGGCGTATTCACCAAAATTGACCCGTATTTAGATTTTTTAGTTTAGTTTAAATTAACCGTAGGTACCAAGATAGGAATACACGTTTTTCCTATGTTTTATACAGGACCTTGGAAGAAAAGAAATATCAACGAATATTGGTGGAGAATTTACAAATATGGAGATCTTAAAGTGTTAGAGTCTTGAAACTTCAAGGCGGCTGTTCAACACAATCTTGCTAATAAACTTAGCATGGAGAATCTACCGAGCAAATATCAGGGGAGTTTCTCATTCTAATTCTTTTTATTTAATGTTTTATCTATACAACGAGGACATTGTCTAATTTAAGTAGGGGGGGGGATGGAATTAGAATGTTTACTTGTCCTAATTTTTACACTAAAATGCTTAAATTATGCTCAAATTTAATTTTTTTTTTTTTTTTTTTTTTTTTTTCAAGCATACTTTTTTGAAATACTTGATACATAACCCGCTACACAAAAACCCTTGTTAGATATTATGACTTGATTTAACCTATTCCGTGTTTCCAAAATGTTTCCCAAAATTCCCACAAAATATAAGTATGCCGATGATGTTGTAGACTTTAGAACTTGCCTTGGTATATCTATTTGAGACTGCAATAATGAGTATTATGGATTTAGATGGAGTAACTTGTTTAAACTGGTAAATTTTAAGATTACACCTAAATCTCCTTTACATGTTGCTTATTAACTAACTACACAGGTTTAGTTAACCCCGTATAAACCCTTTGTTTACTCTTATTTTAAGAGTAAGATACCCCTAGAACAACCCGTAGAGCCAATCCTTTAGGAACTACACCAATTATTTGTTTTGTTACACCTTTACACCTTAGCCTACCCTGTTAGATTAAGTTTATTTTACAGTTGCTAGTTACTTAAAGTGTAAAGTTTGTATTTCCCGAGTCTTGTGTCTATTTGGTACGTTTGTTACGGTCCGCTCACATCAAGTTTAGGAAGCATAATGTTTGAGCATATGTTTTAGGAAAGTTCGTGTCCGTATTAGGAAATAATACTTATGTTGTATCCCTTTGTGTTTATGGAAAGTCATTGTTTAGGAATGTCTTCACATTCAGTGTGTTTGACTATTTGTTTAAGAAAGTCATAATAGCCATAATAGGCACATGGCCCATTAAGCTATTATAAATACTATGTACTCTTCATTATGATTATTCAATCAATAAAAGTTTAAGATAAATAATTCTCTAATCTTCTCTTCTATTTTATGACGGAGCCAACACATGCTTGAAGTAGTGCCCTATCCCGATACAACCCTTAACCGGGTCATATCAATTAGTGTTTTCATTGGTTTGCTCATTGAGGGCTTCCGATTAAAGGTTCCAAAAAAAGTTACTGTTCATCGGGACTATTCAAGGTATTGTTCATCGGGTACTATTCACGGTTACTATTCATAGACCAGGGGAAAAAAGATTTAAAAAAAATTATTGCACTCATGGATGAACAAACAGGGCGGCTTAATGATCTACTAGATCGTTGAGAAGAGAGATGATTTCAAGTGTGTGGAAGCTAAAGAAAAGTCTAACTTAAAGACTTCGCTGTAAAAAAAGTGCTTTCCAGGAGACAACCCAGAATGTTATTTAATTTTATCGAGTCTGTCTTCCCAGACATCAATACGGCGTATCGCTCTGTTATTTAATTTTATCGAGTCTGTCTTCCCAGACATCAATACGGCGTATCCGCTCCATACCATACGGCGTATTGATTGTCTGGACGTTATCAGTCTTTACTTTTTATGCACTTTAAAAACATTATTGTCAGTTCTGGCAATACAGCGTATTCATGCACATGATACGGCGTATTCACCAAAACTGACCCGTATTTAGCTTGTTTAGTTTAGTTTAAATTAACCGTAGGTACCAGATAGGAATACACATTTTTTCCTATGTTTTATACAGGACCTCGTAAAAGAAATATCGACGAATATTGGTGGAGAATTTACAAATCTGGAGATCTTAAAGTGTTGGAGTCTTATAACTTCAAGACGGTTGTTCAACACAATCTTGCTAATAAACTCAACATGGAGAATCTACCGAGCAAATATCAGGGGAGTTTCTCATTCTAATTCTTTTCAATTCCCGTATTTAATGTTTTATCTATACAACAAGGATGTTGTATAATTCAAGTGGGGGGATGGAATTAGAATGTATACTTGTCCTATTTTTCACACTAAAATGCTTGAATTATGCTCAAATTTTAAAAAAATTCAAGCATACTTTTGTGAAATTACTTGATACATAACCCTCACACAATAACCCTTGTTAGATATTGTGAGGAATTAACCTTATCCGTTTCCAGATGTTTACACAAATTCCACAAAATATGAGTGTGCCAGTGATGTTGTAGACTTTAGAACTTGGCTTGGTATATCTATTCGAGACCGCAGTGATAAGTACTATGGATTTAGATGGAGTAACTTGTTTAAATTGGTAAATCTTAGGATTACACCCAAATCGCATTTAAATGTTGCTTATTAACTAACTACACCGGTTAGTTAACCCCCGTATAAACCCTTTGTTTACTCTCACTTTAAGAGTAAGATACCCCTAGAACAACCCGTAGAGCCAATCCTTTAGGAACTACACCAATTATTTGTTTCGTTACACCTTTACACCTTAGCCTACCATGTTAGATTAAGTTTATTTTATAGTTGCTAGTTGCTTAAAGTGTAAAGTTTGTATTTCTCGAGTCTTGTGTCTATTTTGGTACGGTTGGAAGAAATTTGCACATCGCAAATGGGAATGTATATTATAGTCAAAACTCATGTATTTTTACTACCATCGCAATTATTGGTACGTCCGAAGAATGAAGAAATTATCGAAGGAATTATCCGGAATTATTATGATCGTGAAGATGGTGAAACTACACCGAGTTTCGTATAGTGTTAGCAAAAAAAATCAAAAAAATTAGAAAAATCGCAAAAAAAAGAGAAAGAAAGTTTGAAGATAATCGTTTCGCAAGAGAATTACTGAAGGAATCATACAAAGGATTAATTATTCGTTGATACGTCTTACACATCAATGATGTAGAGTATTGTATAAATTGGAAGATATCGTCACTTGTCTTGTAAAAGTATGTAAAGTATAGGATGATTCAGAAGTTGACCGTTACGGGAACACCAACTTAGGTTGTTGTTTTTGATCGATGATCAAGACGTTGTAAAGAGTCGTGTCTTTATCATGGTAACGGTCGGAAAAAGTGTCTAGCAACT
>BQNB010018021.1:32500-46510 GCA_026074375.1 Tanacetum coccineum
CAATTCATAACCTGGAACAAGTTTGATTCTTATAGACTCGCACCATTGTTTCTTTCCAATTGTCACAAGTTTGATTCATATAGAATCGTACAAGTCACCTACCATGAGCTTGTTTGATGTTAGCTCAAGCAGGATTTCCATCTTCATAGTGAATGAAATCACTCAGATGTTCTGGCAAAATCACAAGGATAATGCGTAGGACTCTTAATATATATCTTGTTATTCACAATGTGTGACATAGCAAGCATGATTTGACAAGTGTCCTAATGAGATTTATGGATGATCTCTTTTTGGCTCTAGACTCAATAGTGCACTTTGTTTTTAGTGATCGGAGGCTGGAGCAGACTGCCACCTTTTCAATATCAACTAACTCGGAGTGAGAAAGTCGATAGAAATGCGTGTAATCTCTGTGAGAAATGAAACAAGAGTCTGTTGAGAGACCTTGAGTGGCTAGGGAGGGTTGTGCATAGCGTCACTGGGTCCATGACTGTCTTCAATGTCAGACAACACCTTAGTGTTTCTGACAGATTATGTATTGACCCAGTTTCTGCCTAAGTGTATGGAGGGCTTCTTTCTTTTCACCCTTTATCCTTACATTTCTTTTTCATTCTTCAACCCCTTCAATGCTTACCGGACTTCATACTAAACGCTTGTTGGGTTTTGTTCCAGTGTTAGCTCGTTCAGTCGGGCATTATTCCCAGATCTCACTTTTTTCTCCTTTTGTATATACCTAAGGAATTCTTCACTAACTTGTGGTTATCCTTAGTAGATCCCTCCGGTTCTGGTTGGTCATGGGATTTGAATAGCTATGTCCTAACCATCTTATAAACTCCATAAATTTATGTACATGGTTCCTTCAGTTTTAGGGTATCATCACAATCAAAACCAATAAATCATTGAAAAAATTTCATTCAAAGTGTTTGATATAAATATTAAAGATTTACACTTGTGAGTTTTGCATCATCACTAAAATCTCCCCTTTAACATGTGCATTGTAATAGTAGTACATGCTAAGTGTGGAGTGCATTGAGTTATTTTATACTGGGATACATTTCAAACAAATTAGATTCTGTTTAATCACTTTTTCTTCCCCTTATCAAATGTTAATCCCATGTTATTTTGGATATCAATTTTGATTAAACGTTCAGGGACAATATGTTACACAATCTCTATTCTGGAACATTTTAATGCTCCCCATCAATATTTTAGGGTATATAAGACAGTGTTTGAGTACAATAATTTGAAAATTTTTGAATTTACTAAGAAATTCTTGAAAATTTTATACTCGAGCACTCCTTATTATCACCATCATGTCTACACTACATATATATAAATTCACAAGATTATTCATGTTTGAGGTTTGACATAAATGTGAGAATAACATATGATTTAGAAATCATATGGTTTTCTTTGTAGCAGACGTAGGTCTCCTTCGTTTTCTTTTCCCCATACAATTTCTATTTCTTTCTTTTTTTTTTTACCACCACAATAAACAGTTCTAATGTCATTCATTAACCTTTTTTCGCTTTCAAGAAGTTGTCAATCTGATCTTTTCTGTCCAAGCACTCTTCGGCATTTTTCAACTTTCTTTCAAGGTATAAAAGTCTTTGCTTCAAATTTAAGGAGGAAAACAGATTCAGATACATATGTAACTTAAGCTTGTGTGGTTGGTGATGTTTGTGTTGATGTTGTCTTAGCTTCCCCCTAAACCAGCAATCCTTTCTTGAGTAGATTCAGAACTTTCTTGGAACCCGCATCAAGCAGTCTTGATGTATAAAGCCCAGATATCCGAAAGTACATACTTAACCCTTTCAAGAATTTGATACCGCAACAAAGTCATATTTAGTACGGATGTTCGCATTTCTCGTTTATGGATATTAGATGATAATTATATGAAACACCAAAGTCAACTAAGTCCCGGATGTCACAATTATTCCTTTTAAGTAGTCAAAATGATAACACCTAAGTCAACTAAGTCCCAAATGTACTCATTTCTTTCTGCAGAATACTGACTAACTTAAGAAATCATCATACTTATCAAACCTATGTATACCTCTTTTATAAGTTTTTTCTACTTTCTTTTTAAGATTTAAAGTTAGTGATTAGCCATTTGAGGAAGGCATTTATTGAATCAGAAGGTTTTTCTCATGTTTTAAATAAGTATTCTTTAAAACACTTCCCCTGTGAACTCAATTGATGCAGACTAAATGAAGATGAGATGTCTCTTTCCCATGAGGTTGAAATAGTCACCCCAAAGAAACAAAGAAGGGCCTAAAATTTAAAGAAGGTGACTTCAAAAAAGGTCATGGACTCTATCAACCCCCTTGCTGGTTTCGACACCTCGGAAATCAGCAAAACCTTGTACGCACATATACTTGAGATCGTGTTTGAGGTATAACTAAGCTTAGATATATCCCGTAAGAATCAACTTTAAGGCTATTAAAACTAGTTGATTATTTCTAAACAATCCTAAGTCTTTTACAACTATGAGGTGTTGGCAATATTGATCATCTGTAGTTTAAAGCCTGAATTCACTAAGTCTCAATTTGCAAATAAGTCCCTAAAGTTTGAAATAAATGACATCTAAAGCTCTTGTAGTTAATGTAAATTAACTCCCCTTAAAAATGTTATCCGTCATTATCTAAAACATTATCCATTTATTCCGTGACTTATGTTTTAAAAGATTATTTAATGACATATTCCCCCCCTCAAATGATGACCCATTTTCTATTTAAAGAGCTATTGCCATTGTTTGAGTGGTCGAATTTGCTTTGAAAATCTTTTTGTGATTACTAAAAACACTAATTAATTGTAAAGATAACTTTTTACTAATAAAAAAATAAGATTTCTCTTATTTTTGACATAATAAATGCACTGACACGTACAACTTATTGTATTAGGAAGCAAGGGTTTGTGTTGCAAAGTATATCACAAATCTTTACATGGTCATAATGTAGGGGCCATACACGAGATAAATTTTACCGTTGAGAGGTCCAAGTCTCCTTTTTGACGAAAAATATTTGCCTTTAAGAGGATGACTGGGTTGTATCTGAAATCATAGCAAAGCCCATTTTTGGCATGTTTTGAATAGCTTTTAAAACTTCTGCCCAAACTTCATTTACAGCCTCGTATCATTATTAATGACATTTCTAAGGCCATAAATGTTATCGATTTTTACAAGACATGCCAGAGAAACATATTTTTATATTTTTCTGATTTTTTAATTTTTTCTTTTGTTTTTGTAAAATTTTATAAAATGGAAATATTTTTGGATTTTTTATGTTTTCATATAGACATATATACCGGATATGAGTTTCCACCATCCACTAGTCCAGTTTCCTTGCAGACGTTTCAACGTTTCGGGGAGACATGCTTTTTCATACCAAGCTTATCGATTATGAAGTAAATCTCCTCTTGAGGGCAATGGTTTAGTAAAGATGTCAGCCACTGTATTCGTCCGGACAAAGTTATAGCTCCACGATTCATTTCAATTGCTCATTTTCTAAATGGTAGCGAATATCGATATGCTTAGCTCTTGAATGTTGACATTGTTGAAGCACATAAAGCTATCTCACTTCTTTGTTGTCGCAGTACAGAGGAATCTTATTGAATTTAAAGCCATAATCTGTTAGCTGTGAACGCATCCAAAGGATTTGTGAGCAGCACCCAGATAAGGAAATATATTTTGCCTCTGTACTCGATATGCCAGTGCTCTTTTGCTTCTTGGACGACCAGCTAATAAGTTTATCACCTAAGAACTGAGCGCTTCCTGATGTACTACATCTAGTGTCCTGACACCCCGTATGATCGGCATCTGCATAAGCTGTGAGTGACATATCGGTATCCTTCGAGTACCATAGACCCATGTTAATGGTTTCGTTATAGTATCAAAGATCAGTTTCATCGCTTGTAAATGCTTTTCGGTAGCTTAGCATGTACGGGTACTAAGCAGACCGCATAGTTAAGGTCAGGTCTACTGGCTGTAAGATACATTAAGGATCAAATCATGTCACGGTAAAGTGTTGCATCAATTTGTTTTCCTTGTAGATCTTCATCCAGTTTCTTGTTTTCAATCATGGGTGTGTCGACAGAATCAATATAATGCAAACTATATTTTTTAACAATTTCAAAAGCATATTTAGATTGGTTTATAAAGATGCCTCTGGGACTTTGAGAAATCTGTAATCCTAAAAAACTGGCATTTGCCCCATCATTGACATCTTGAACTTAGTGGTCATCTGATTAGCAAACTCATTGCACATGGCAGTATTAGTAGAAGCAAATATTATATCGTCAACATAAATTTATACCAGTAATATGTCGTTTCCAGCATGCCATGTGAAGAGTGTTGGATCAACTGCACCTTTGGAGAATTGTTGAGAGATAAGGAATCTTGACAGCATATCGTACCATGCACGTGGTGCTTGTTTGAGACTGTAAAGAGCCTTTTTGAGCTTGTACACATGCGATAGGTTGTCCTGATCAACAAATCCTTCTGGTTGTGAAACATAGACCTCTTCTTTGAGCTCACCATTCAAGAAAGCCTTTTTGACGTCTATTTGGTAGATTGTCATATTCTTGTAAGCGGCATTAGCTATGAAGATACGAATGGCCTCTATTCTAGCAACCGGTGTAAATGATTCCTCGAAGTCAATTCCTTCTTCTTGCCTGAATCCTTAAGCAACGAGCCTAGCCTTATTCTTTAGTACCCTACCAAATTCATATGTCTTGACTTTATAAATCCATTTTAGCTTGATCAAGAAAACACGTGATCTGGACACGACACCGATTCCTAAACTTCTTAGTCTTCAAAATTCATGAATTTCTTCTTGCAATTGCATCATCCTGATGGTTCGGTCATGGCTTGTTTGAAGTTCTTGGGGTTCGATGAAGTTAGGAAGGGCATTTAAGTAAACACCACATGGCATCAGTTTCGAGTTGATTTCTTCGTAGATACAGACGAGAAGGATCTACTGATTACATTTGCCTATTGGATGATCCTTAGTCCTTTCTACAAGGTGTTCAAAAAGAGTGGGATTTGTCTTATATTACACGATGATGATCCTCTGAGAAGTCGAGTCTTTATTAGGAGGATACGTTAAGTGGATCATTATGAAAAGTTGGTGTTTTTGGTGATTCTTCAAAAACCTTGAGAAATGATTAGAGAATGTTCTTGTTCTTGTGATGAGGGAATACTTGTTGAGGGAGCATCCTGGTTAATGGAAATTGACACAGGAGAATCAGCTAATACTTCAGCTCTTAGAGCAGCAGCTTTTAAAACTGGAGAAACAGCAATTGTTGGAGGGTTAAAGTATTCATCAAACATTGGTTGAAATAACCGATCCCAATCATCTCTTATTGGTGGTAAGCAAGGTTGTTGAGAAACAGGATTTGAACCGAGTCTTGTACTGGATGTAGCAGGAGTCATTCCTTAAATCCCGGGTCCTGAACTGAATTATTCAGAAGCCATAGTTGTTAGCTCATCGAACGTTACATGAATTGTTTCAGTAATTATCCGGGTCCTTCTGTTGTAGATTTTGAACGCTTTCTTTGCAAGTTCGTAACTAACGAAAATCCCAATGTCTACTTTTGCATCAAATTTACCCAGATCCTCATGGTCATTAGTAGGATAGCAAAGTGAACCAAAGACATGAAAGAATGATAAGTCCGATTTCTTGTCTTACATAAGCTCGTATAGAGTTTTGTTGTATCAGAGGCGTATCAAAGAATAGTTTTGGGTGTAGCAAGCAGTATTGATAGCTTCGGCCTAGAGAAATAATGAAGCTTTAGAAAATATCAGCATAGTTTGAGCAGCTTCTACAAGAGTTCGATTTTGCCTTTCGACAACACCGTTCTGCTGAAGAGTGCGAGCTACAGAAGTTTGATGCATGATGCCAACATTTTCATACCATTCACGAAGTGTCTGATTGACAAATTCGGTTCCATTATCTGTTCGAACGTTCCGGATTGTGGCTTTCAAACAAACTTGAATGTTTTTAATACATTTAATGATGGCCGTAGGAGCTTCATCTTTTGTCTTCAAAAATCTGACCCAGGTAAATCTTAAGTAATCGTGGACTATCACTAAGATATACATTTTCCCGTTAATACTAGCCACACGAATCGGGTAACACAAATCCATATGCAAAAGATATAGTTTCTCTTGGTTAGTGTCTTCAGCTTTGGGTTGATGAGAGGATTTTTTGCTTTTCCCTAATGCAACAAGTCTGACCAAATTGATCATTTCTGAAATTTAAGCCTAGGAAATTACTGCTGTTAGGACCGTCTTTTGCTAGCTTGTTCAAAGTGACCAAGGTTGGATGAGTAATCGCGGTGCATAACCAGCTCTTGTCTTTGGACGCTTTGGATAGAAGACAGATCAAAGATAATTTAAGCATGTTATAAGAGAAATTTGTGTACATATTTGTGTCGTGGGGGAACTTGAAAGTTGATCGACAACTCCTATTTTCGAATAAGCAAGTGTTTTTTTGAATGCAACTTCAAGATCCGCATCACAAAATTGACCAACAGAAAACAAATTATGTCCAAGCCCCTCAACGTAGTATACTCTAGAGATAATAACGTTTCCCAACTGATAGTCACCATACCCCATGATCCTTGCAATCCGGTCGTTCCGAATCTAACGTACCCATTAAATTTATGCAAAGTTCTGAGCTGAGAGCGTTTCCTGTCATGTGTTTCGAGCATCCGGAGTCTAAATACCAGAGTATAATCTGGAGAACCTGTCATGACAAGAGAAGAAGATGATGGAATATATGTTGCATTGGATCCCCAGCTTTGATTGGGTTCCGAGTGGTTAGCATTCTTAAATTCTACAATCTTAGCTATTTTACTCGAACCTATGTTTTTAACATTTTTGGGTCTCCTTCAATAGACTTTTATTTCTGGTTTTTGTATTTCATCTGAGTGGGAAGTGGTTTGCTTAGGAGGGACTATGTTAGTTGAGGTGAACCTACTTAAAGGGCACGAGTTACCAACTATAGTGAAAGTTTTGCCTGTTGGTTTCCACTTAAATCCTACTTTAGTGAATACATGACCCGTAGGTTTCCAAACATTTTGTTTTTTATGTTTCTTAGCAGATTTAGTACGTTTATTCCCATTTTACACAAGATCAAGAAGACATTTATCATGAACACCATCAAACATAGATTTATTACAAGTAGCACAGAGAATTTTAGAATTCGCTTTTGACAGTGAATGCTTAACATCAACATCACAAACAGGTTTAACAACACGATTCACTTTATTCACTTTCTTAGGTTGGGCTTCTATTTTATTCTTCTTGATCCTACTTGGTGTTTGCGAGATCTTATCATTCCTTTTATTGTCTGGAGGCTTTGATCCGTAATTACTAGTAGAACACTTCACTCTAGAAGACAACACAAGTGTGTTAGAATCTGATGTATTTGAAGACTCCCCCTAAACTGTTTTAAGTTGCTTGAGGATGTGAGGGTTCAACAAAAACCTAACTCCCCCCCGTTCTTAACATTGTTCATGGGTTTGATGATAGCAACATTCTTAGGAGTAGGTGTTATCGCATTAGGGAATGTATCTTGAACATATACAAGCAACTCCTGAATTCTTGTGGCATACTTACAGGCAAAGTCTAACTCACTATCTAAAGGTTGTTTTGCTTTAGCTTGTTCGACTATTTCCCAAAGAGTATTAGCTTGTTCTTGAGTATGTCTAAGATAGTCTATGTGAGCATCCCTATTTTATAATAACCTAGGAGGAAACGGTACTAAATCAAGCTTGAACATGCCTGGAGCAATAGTGGTGACAGAAGGTGTATGTATAACATTTTCAACAATTTCTTTCCCTTTTAATTTTCTTAAATCATTTTTCGATGATGTTATCACAGAAACCTTGTCTTGAATTTAAGCTTTAAATCCTCATTTTACATAGATTTTAAGTTCAGTTTGTTAATTAAAGAGTCACATTGTTCTTTATGACGAACATGTGTCTATTTGATTGAGTCAAAATGATCTTTAAAAACCTGTTTCACATGATTAATATCATTACAAAGACGTTTGTTGTCAGAAAGCAATTTTGCCACACTATTTCCCAGTTCCTTATTTATGGGCTCATGATCATATTTATCATGATTAACGTTCTCTTCCTTAGTATTATCTCTCAAAGATTTAATAGTATCCTTCAACTTACAAATGGTCTTGTCTTTATCTTGTAGCCGAGCTTTCAAATCATTGATTTCAAAATATTCTTGAATTTCAACAGCATTTTGATTAACACAAGATTCATCGTGTTGAAAAACTTCTCGTAGTAATTGCATTGATGCTTCGAGAGAAATACAATGTTTTTCAAGTTGTGAGTAATTTTTCAAAAAATCATTATATGCTTGTTTTGATTTGGAAAGCTCGGCATCAAGATTCAAACACTTTTCACACAATTCACACTTTTGCATTTCCATATTCACATAATCATTATTCAAAGACATAGAATTCATCACAGTTAACAGTACATCTTGAGACATGATTTTTTGTAAGAGTCGATCATTTTCCAAAAGAATTTCTTTCTTAGCAATTTCCAAACATTGTTTATCAACTGAAGACTGTTGAACAGCCGCGTCTATTTGGTCAAAAACTGTTTGTACTTCCGTTATTTCATTTAGAAGATCTTTATCAAACACATTAAAGATGTCTTTTAAAGATTTTAGAAATGGAATAATTTCATTGTTAAAAACAGTTTTAGTATGCTCAAACCCCCATTCACCTTCTTTAAGAGCATTAGGTGGTGTCCTGTTCTTCACAACAGAGTCAAACTGGGTAAGGTGGAATTTGAGCTTTTTAAGGCTTGCATTCACCAAACTCACCTTAGGTAATTCACTGGGAACTTCCACTATGACAGGTGGTGTGTGAGAAGATTCAATGGATGGATTGAGTATATGAAACCAAAAGGCTTGTTCAGCCGATACTTCTTGTTGTGGAGAAAAACGTTTTCCAAAATCGTCAGTTAGTCTATTTAATTTTTCATAATCAATAGGTTTATGAGAAATTTTCTTGGCAATAACTTTAGGATCTTTTGCTTTTTCAAACATTTTTGATCGACTCTCTTCTTCTCAAATCAATGTCTCTTCATCATCAATCATAGGTATAGCAACAAAACAACACCATCATACAAGGTTGGTTTCATCCGCTGAGCTTTCCTAAGATAAAATGGATTTTGATAACCTAGAGCTTGTTCATGTGTATTATCATAAAATGCTTGTGGCTTAGTTAACATGTGCACTGTTTGTGCAGATTGACCCACTTTACAAATGATATTATCAAGTTCATTAATCTTCTTTTCCAAATCAATTTCATTTTCCATATATTTATTTTCCTTTTCTTTGGATTCATTTTTGAAAACTGAAAACGTTTTGAATAAAATTCCTTTTCTTTGATTTGTTTAGAAAGATTTTGCTCAAATGAGTCAATTTGTTCTTTGAGTGCAAGTTTCTCTCTAATCATATCATCCATTTGAGAATCAATCATTTTTTCACGACTACTTAAATCAATATTAAGACGTTGTTCAAAAGTTTTTGACTAGTCCTTATGATCTCTCAAGCTCAGCGTTATTGATTCATTATTTTGTTTCCTATTAGCATTTCCCAATATTTACATGATTAATCATTTTGTTTTCGGACATTTGTTCCAATCACAACAAAATCATATAATCTTGATATGCCTTGCAAATTAGTATCTTGAAACAATTCCTATCGTGTGTTTCTGCAAATATGAGTAATATGGAATGATATTGCTATCATATCTCATTATCTATAAAATCCATAACTATGTTTTGTTCCAATCCTGCAATGCCTACACACTTTGATTATCCATATCATTCAGATAGGTTTCAGAATTAGGTACCTCTGAGATAATGTCAGAACCATAGTTGGAAATATTGGCCATAAGAATCGCTTGTGCAGTCGAGAGATCGTCACAGTCTGAATCATACGTATCGAGATCCTCGGTCTGGAAAGCAGCATTGTGAGGGATGATTGTCTGAGCTTGATCTGCCAGAATTCGTGGATCTGCAAGAAATGCAAGTTGCTCCTCATCCAATATTTGTCCAGCTTCCTGAGCTTCTGCTAACATTGCTTTCTCCTTATACCATGCAGCATTCCTTGGTCACTTACATGAGTAATTGCCTAGCCATATGTCCCCTATCACACCTTGGGCAGATTGTAGCATCTAATAACTAACTCTTGCCTGTCTACTTGTAGTATTTCCCCTTGAACTAGTAGCATTGCTCTTATAAGTAGTACCAGAATAATTTTGCCCTTGTCTCCCCTGAACTTGTTGCCACCGGTAATCCTCCATCCATGAATATGGTCTGGTATTCCATTGGATTAGAGGAAGTTCGAGCTGATTATAGTAGGTAGGAAACCTTTTTTGAAAAAAAATAGGGAAAAGCTACAGCTGTTAGAAAAGCCATTGCTTAATTAAGACAAGCAATCGGATCATCTCCAAGAGAAAATACAAGAACAGCAAAACCTGAGTCTCCAAATGGTGATTCAGTCATAGGTTGTGTATGAGCTTGAGGTGATTGATAAGCACTTTGTGGAATTTACATTGTGGAATATTAAGGTTGATGATTCAGATTTAGACTGAAATGTATGTGATGGTGAATAGATGAATGATTGAATTGAGTTTGTGATAGATAATGAGATGAGTATTGTTGACCTGAGGTGTGAATTGGAATCCATATTGTGAGGGTGAAAATTGTGTTGAAGTTGAGGATTGTTGTATAGATATTGATAATGTTTGAAGTGAGTGGTGTCATCTGTTATTTGCAACGAAGGCAGTGGAATCTGATTGCGATCCACGCAAAAACGGACTTCATTGTGCATAGAGTTTCATGATGTCAAGATAGAGCATGAAGCTGTCAAAGTTGGAGGTATGAAAATATTTAACAAGCGTGACATCAAGTCACAAACTTACTCCGCTCGGTGAAGACTGTTAAGAACTTAGTATTACTTGAAAATGCTCCAATTTCATCTTTGTAAATGTTCATATCAATTGATCAGCTGATAAATCACAAATAAATACGTATGAAGTGATTCCCTTGATGTGAGTAACTTATCAAATGCATGCATACAGCTTACACTGACAAAAACCTTTCCTGCTGTCAAGAATTACCTTTCATCTTAATTGAACTCTCACATATAAATCTTTAGCAACACTGTGATGATTTTACAAGTGAATAGATATATCAAAAGACTACTGAAGAATGATATTGGTAGCTTTCAGATCACAATCACTTTAAATTTTTCTCAGCATCAAGATAACTCAGCATATTTCTTTGTTCTGATGACCCCATTCTCTGTCAATCGTAGCCAAATAAGGAGGACCAAGTTCGACTGAATCAATTATCAATCCTTCGTGCTCTTCTAATTTTGCTGTATAATTCCATTCTTCCTTCCATGAATCATACATGTGCAATGTCCAACATATGAGGAGAACGATTGTCAGCAACCAGAAGAGTTAACAAAAAATCACCCATTGTTACTCCCCCCCATCAAGAAGTATATCTTTTGTCCAAGTGAAATCATTGGATCCATTTCAATGTGATAAGATTAAAATGATCGTACAGTGATTGGAGGTTGTTGTGTTAAAGTGAGGTTTGATTAATGAAGTTGAGTCTTTTGGAATACACGGGATTTTTAACAATTCTCTTGATCCAACCGAGAAATCAGAATCTTCAATGTGATTTTACAAATCAAAATAACAACCGTAAAAATTCACTTAACGAATGTGTATAATTTTCACCTTAGTCCAAGCGAAAAATCCTCCCAAGCACGAACGTAAAATCCACCAAAAGGAAGATGTATCAATCACCTTGGAAATTGTGTATAAATCGCTTTTTACAAAAAGATAAAGTATAAATCTGCCTGAACAGTTTTCGGACGTATAAATCACCTTTTTATAACAATTTGCACGTAAAAATCGCCTTCACAATTTTGCAGTAAATATCGCCTTCTACAATTTCCAACGTATAAATGCTTCACAATTTTCCACTATAAATGCGCCTCAACAAACAGTGAATAAATCGCTCTGAAGGAGTAAACTGTATAAATCACCTGAAGAACCATTAGATCGCCTGACCAAGTGAACACGTATAGATCTCCTATAGGAAATGATGTATAAATCGCCTGAGCAATTAACACGTATAGATCGCCTATAGACACGTATAGATCGCCCAATACACTACGAAACTCAAAAATCAAAAATCTTAAAAAGACTCACTTTTTGACGTTTTTACCCGATTTTTCTTGTACAACTTAACTATCTAAGACTATTAGAACCTTAAAAACACAAACTTTAACGTTTTTGACACGAAAAATTTGAAATCAAGATTCTTGGTACAAAACCCTCTTTTTAACCAAAAAGACTAAAAAAGATGATATTTTTTATGGTTTTTGAAAGATTTTCTTGTACTTCTAGTCTATACTAAGATAACTAAGAAAGAAAGTTATGATCTTTATGGTTTTTAAACCCTCAAAAAGTGAAAACTTTTTGAATGGATTCGAACCAAAAACACTAGTAAAACGAGTAGATAAAACGCACACAAAACCTACACAAACACCCCATGGCTCTTGATACCAATTGTAGAATATCTTAACACAAGTATGGATTGATTCACTTAGAGT
Organism: Tanacetum coccineum; assembly: GCA_026074375.1. NCBI lineage: Eukaryota > Viridiplantae > Streptophyta > Magnoliopsida > Asterales > Asteraceae > Tanacetum > Tanacetum coccineum. The sequence continues at coordinate 45,171 of BQNB010018021.1, forward strand.
TTTAGAGAGAGAAAGATGGTTGGATGAACACTTAGAGAGAGAAAGAAAAATAATAATATTAGCTTAGTGAAAAATGTGACAAATGAACAACCAACACCCTCTCCAAGCTATGGAGAGGGTTTATATATGACTTACTATGGCCGGCTATGGACTCATAGTGGGCTTATCCATGGGCCTTTGGCCCGGTTAGCTTTCTAACTTAACCATACAACTTACTACGAGCTATGACTAACTATATTGGTAGTGACCGACACTTTTTCGTATTTCTAACACCTGCTTTTACACTAAACGATCATAGGATTTGTTAGAGTATGTGATTAGCACTTCTCTGAATGAATTCAATAAAAGAGATAAAAAGATTGCTACTACCCCTTTGATTAGGAAAAAGCAAGTGACTTTTAAGGAATCATGCGGAACTTTAAATGATAACAAACAAAAACATGTTAAGCCACAAAATGAGAAAGACTAATGTACATATGATTCATTCTACAGTAGTAATCAGTCCCACTAAAGCTAGCATGTCCAATCCTAGGAGGAATACAAAGAACACTAGGATCTTGCCAGCTAAAAGTGACAACAAGAATAAAGTAGAAGATCACCATAGGAACAATAAGTCAAATTTGAAACAAACGAATCGTGTTGATTCTAGTATTAGCTCTAAATGTACTGTAATTAATTTGAATTCTAATTATGTGTGCAAGACATGCAACAAATGCTTAATTTCTGCTACTCATGATAAGTGTGTTATGAAATATTTGACTTTTGTGAATGCACCCCTTGTTAAAGATGATTTGAGCACGGTTAAGAAAGTTTAGAAAGAAACAGGGAAACTATTTGTTAATGTGGGTTATCAGTGGAAGCCCACTGGAAGGAAATTCACTTTAGGAGAACAGTACCCTTCAACTAGGTTTACTAAATCCAAAGTAGTGCCTGTAAAGCAAACTGAACAAGTTAGTTCTAGAAACATTGGGATCTCTAAGAGATTTAGTAACAATTCTCAGCAACCGTTAGCTCGATACAAACGTAAAACCAAACAGGAAAAGGCATTTTCCAATGGCATACCCACTATAGCTGAGACACAGTCAATTGATGCTTCTGTGCAATATACTACTGTTTATGCTAACCCACAGGACGCTAACAAAAATTGAGGATCCATCATACCAAACTCTTCATTTTCGTCTATTTTTAAATGCAGGTCGTGCAGATCGTCCTTTGGTATTTGGATTCAGGCTGCTAAAGACATATGACAGGGAATCGCTCATGGCTCAAGATCTTCATGAAAAAGTTCATCGGGACAGTTAGATTCAGGAATGATCATTTTGGTGCTATCATAGGTTATG
>BQNB010018021.1:46788-65570 GCA_026074375.1 Tanacetum coccineum
TGTCGATGACTTGGTGATAAAAAGCCACACGAATAAGAAATCCTTAGAGACATGGAAGAAACTTTCCAAGTCCTAAGGAAGATCAACATGAAGCTAAATCCTAAGAAATGCGCCTTTGGGATGGAAGAGGGGATGTTCTAAGGTCATGTTGTAAGCATGAAAGGAATAAAAGCATGTCCAGAAAAGGCGAAAGGAGTCATGAAGTTGCAATCTCCAAGAACGCTGAAAGAGGTACAAAGCCTCAATGGAAAGCTAGCAAGCTTGAGCAGATTTTTATCAAAGTCCACGGAGAAATCCCTACCTTTCTTTATGACTTTGAAAAACTGCATAAAAAAGAGCGACTTCCAATGGACCGCATAAGCGAAAAAAGCATTCCAGGAGATGAAAAAACATATCACCGAGCTTCCGCTCCTCACAGCGCCAAAGCCAAAGGAAGAACTGATAATGTACCTTTGCACAACCAAAGAAGCAATCAGCACAATCCTATTAACAGAAAGATATTCGAAACAAATGCCGATATATTTTTTCTGTCAGGCCCTAAAAGTTCCGGAGATCAACTATAACTCAATGGAAAAGCTGATATTGTCCCTCGTACACACCTCAAGGAGGCTAAGAAGATACTTTCAGGCATACACGGTAGTAGTCATCACAGATCAACCAATCAAGCAAATCCTGTCACGACCTGAAAACGTCGAAAGAATGGCAAAATGGCACTTCGAACTAGCGGTATACGAGATCAACTACAGGCCGCGAACATCCATCCGCAAGTCTTAGCAGATTTTATTACTGAAAGGCGGAAGAAGATAGCTCACCTACACCAGAACCATGGATTCTTTTCACGGATGGATCCTCATGTCTGGAAGTATCGGGAGCCGGACTCATCCTCATAAACCCGGAAGGAATGGAATTCACCTATGCATTAATGTTCAAATTTGACGCTTCAAACAACGAGGCAGAATATGAAGCCCTAGTGGCAGGAATGTAGATCGTGGAACAAATGGGTGTGAAGAACCTGGAATCAAAAGTTGATTCCCATTTGGTGGCAAACCAAATCAATGGATCATACATTGCAAAAGAGCAAAGCATGATCCAATATCTAGAGAAAGCCAGTACACTTATAAGCGGTTCCAAAAACTCTTAATCGAGCAAGTAGCAAGAAGCTAAAACAAGAAAGCTGATGCGCTAAGCAAATTTGCATCTACCAGCTTCGCTCACTTAACCAAACAAGTCTTAGTGGAAGTTTTAAAAGAAAAATCGATTGAAAAGAAAGAGATCCTTGCCGTGGTAGAAGAAGAAGGATATTTCTGGATGACACCACTACTTGAATACCTCACAGACGGTACACTGCCAGCAGAAGCAAAGAAAGCACGAGCCATCAAGATTAAATTAAGACAATATGTCGTGATCGGTGGTATTCTGTATAGAAAGTCATTTCTAGAACCTTGGTTACGGGGCGTCAGCTCCACTCCAGCAGAAATACGTGATGAGAGAAATTCATGGGGAGAGCTACAGCATGCACTCTGGCAAGGTTCGTTTAGTCGCCAAAAGCAATCAGATCAGGGATAAGATCAGGATACTACTAGCCAACAATGCACAAGGATGCACGAAACATCATAAGGAAATGTGATGATTGCCAAGTCCATCGGCCAGTATCCAAAAACCCCCCAACAAAAGCTCACACCGATAACCTCTCCATGGCCATTCTACAAGTGGAGGATTGACATCTCAGGCCTATTCCCAGAGGTCCAAGGAAGAATGAAGTTCTTAATCGTAGCCATTGACTACTTTACCAAGTGGATCAAGGCAAAGCCGATCGCAACAATAACAGGAAATCAAATCAAGAAATATGTTTGGGACAACATAGTATGCAGGTTCAGCCTACTAGGAGAAATCATGTCTGACAACGGAAAGCAAATCAAAGATAACACATTCAAAGACTGGTGCGATAAGCTAAACATCAAACAAAGGTTTGCATTCGTTAAACATCCCCAAACCAATAGATAGATGGAAAGGGTAAACCGTAGCCTAGGAGAAGGGATCAAAGCAAGGTTAGGTGAAGGAAACAAGATCTGGGGTTTGAGAGTTTCCACAGTGCTATGGCAAACATCACTATGATATCAATAGACTCGCACTGGAGACACTCCATTCTCTTTGACTTCTGACACGGAAGCCGTAATCCCAATTGAGATAGGAATGCCTTTATTAAGGTTTGCAGAAGTGAATCAAACTCAAAATGATGAAGCCTTGCTACTAAACTTAGATATGTTGGAAGAAAAAAGAGTAAAGGCTGCAATACGTGAAGCCAAAAGCAAAACAAGAATGGAAAAGTACTACAACGCCAAGGTCTGCAGCACGACCTTCTGGTCAAGAGACTTTGTATACCACATCAACAAAGCTAGCCATACAAAAGAGGGTGGAAAGCTAGGCCCAAAATGAGAAGGACCCTACAAAGTAGTGGAAGCACTCAGAAAAGGGCCATACAAACTCAGATTCAGAAGCGGAGACATACTTCGGTGAACCTGGAATATGAAGGACTTGAAGAAATGTTACCTTTAACTTCTATTATGTAAGCATCCGCATCATTGTAAACCGCACCAGCGGTAGAGGAAATTTGCACTTATTTATACTTTATTTAATATTTTCAAAATTATTAAATATCATGTGAAGCCTAGCTACCTTTGTAAATTTTCCAAAGATTTGTGTACGCATTATACTTAATGCATTCGGTAAGATGCTGATGAGGTGTCATTTATACATTATTTTGGGGTCATTTACCCCCCCCCCCCGCCACCTAAATCATGCAAAAATGACCAGATTATGTGCTTAATCGTTTGTTTTTAGGTTTTTAGCACTTGGATGGCATTTGGAGGAAATACACATGACCTGGGCTCATTTGGAGAAGAAACGGACAAGACTACGACTCTACACCATTTATCTTGAAGAAGGAGATGGCATCGCAGGCTTCAAGCGACAGCGTCGGGATTTTTATGGCGATGACGTAATGGATTTGACGACGGTGTCAGGACGTAGCTGACTTTAACTGGCTCTAGAAGATTCCACTTGGCGACGGCGTCACGACTACAACACGACGCCGACGCAATGCTTTTCTTATATATATAAAACCGATTTTAGGGTTTTTTGTGTGTAACTTTGTATAACTTTTGGGAGACAAACCCTAATCATTCTAGCAGCTTTTAGGCAGTCTTTAAGGCCTCAAAACCCTATTGTAACTGACCTTAATCCATGTTTAAATCAAGTAAGATTGTTTATCTTTAATTATTCAATATGTCTATGTGTTGTTTGATTGATTTATGTTCTTGCTTTCTTTATAACATGCTAGGCTAAACCCTCCTTTGTATTAACTTATGATTGTATGAAACTTAGATTGTAGATCCTTTTAATGTTGCTTCTTGTGATGGATGTGCACGCTAGGCTTTAGAAAACTAGCCAGAAGATATTAAATTAGCATAGATGTCTAGAGAAACGCGAGTGTGTAGAAAGGATACCATCTATAATAGTCTTCATACTACCTTACCCTTAATATGGTTGATCCCTCTTAAGATATTTCAATTGAATTTAATATACTCTTAGGGGCCTTGTAATAGTCTTCATATTACCTTACTTGTACATTGCCTTAACGGAATATTAAATAGATGACAGGTTCATGTAATTCGTTCATGACTTAGGAAATACTTACACAGATTATCACAAGTGTAACAAAGCAACAAGATTAGGAGAAGAAATCTAAGGAGTAGTACATGATTAAGTAAATACATCTTTTTATCATAAAGTTATCAACAGTAGATTAGATTATATTTAGTTTAATTAGTTAAGCAAACCAACCTCTCAAACCATGATATTTACTTGCTTTTGTAAGAATATAAAAATACAAAAAGAATCTTCTCTCAACCCCGTAGACCTCTGTTAGATCTTGATCTAGCCTTCCCAACCTATTCCCTTAGAGAACGATAACAACCCCCGAGTCTTGCATATACTACACTACAACGACTGGGTACACTGCCTAGGGAGTTGTAAAACTTCGTGTTGAATTCTTTACGACAACCGCACACATCAAGTTTTTGGTACCGCTGCAGGGGAATAGTTAGGTTTCGACCAATGTTTAACTTAGGTCTACTCGCTTGATTCCTATCAAGTGAGATTTTTATTTTTAGTATATTAGTTTTCTTGTAGTTTATCTTTTCTTTGTGTTGTTTGTTTCGTAATCCATTTTCGTTGACCTCCATGGGAGACGAAAATCCTATCCGTACTCTTGGAGATTACTTCGGACCTAGCCACGAGGGTTATAGGAACACCATTGAGCTCCCTAAATGGAACAATGTGGTGCCTCTTTGATCCAGCACCATCCGGTTGGTGTAAAACGGATACTCATTCCACAGACTTTAGTCCGAGGATCCAAACCAACATCTCAAGGATTTCTTAAAACGTGTGGACTCACTTAACCTTAGTGTTGCAAATAGGGAAAGAACGCGCATGCGTTTATTTTAATTTTCCCTTTACGATCAAGCTAGCAATTGGCTTGAACGTGTCCTAGTAGGATCTATCTCTACATGGGAGGATCTTACTACTCGTTTCCTTGCCCAATTCTTTCCACTGGGAAGGACTGCAAAACCCTATAACAACATCCTGATGTTCCAACAACATTAAGGAGAGTCTCTCTCTGAAGCATGAACTTGATTTAAGGACTTACTCCAAAAAGTCCCTCGTCATGGCATCGATCATTGGCTTCAAATTCAATTTTTTTATGACCATGTCTTCTTTCATCTTAAGTGTGAAATTGACCGCGCCGCCAGTGGCAAACTCTGCGAAAAGAATGCCGACGAATCTTGGGAAATCATTGAGAACCTTTCCCTCTATGACCATGATGGCTGGAATGACTCAAGTGACTCTGTCAAACTGGTCAAAGCTATTTCTACGCCTCAAAGCACCCCCAAAACACCTTACCGAAGACTTCTTGAACTCGAAGACCAGATTAATTTCTTACTAAAAGGGTCACTACCGACACCTAGACCAAGATCAACACACATCCCTCAAGCATATGCTAAAGCATTTTACTCAGACCCTTACCCACGAAACCTGAATGAGCCACCAAAGCAGAACCCCTTCACCTTTCGTGAACGTACCAGTCTAAACACCAGCCCTAAGCATTAGGAAGCACTTTCGAGGCTCGAGTACGAGACTACATAGCAGCACACATCGAAAGGATGGAGAGGTTTGAGAATGCCATTTTCAAACAACGGGAGGAGATCAACAATAGGATGACAGAGATGTTCGAGCTTCTTAAGGAACTCACGACTAGTAGGGCTCCTGAAAAGGTATTAATGATAGAAGAGGCTAAACACCCCGTCACCAAAAATGTAAATTCTATCTCTCTTATTAGAGGAGAGGAAGAAAAGAGCCTATAGCCCCGACTATGACTGTAAATAGGCTAGTCCTGGAATGGGAAGAAAGGATAAAGCTTCACTTGGAAAGGGAGATGGAGTTCAACCGATGGAAGAGCAAAAATTTTAAAGGCAAGCATCCCACTCTTGTTATAATAAAAGGAAGAATGGATGATGAAGGAGAAGTCACGTAAGAACGTGTGACTTCGAGTCTAGTTACAAGACTCGTAAATAAAGAAAAGCGCTTTTTGAGAGGCAAACCAATATTTACTTTTCCCGCACATTAAGAGTGTCTTGTGTTTTAATTCTTATTATTTGTTTTATTATGTTTGAATCATTTTGTAATCGTGCTTTATTTGTTTGTAACTTTGTCTTATTTGTAAAAAATTCTAGATTTGAATTTATGTGAACTCAACACTTGCACAATATGAACAATATATTTATCTAAACAATTGATATAATAGTATGAGGAGATAATGTAAGATAAGAAATAAGAGTAAGAACAATCAAACCACAACGCGAGGATTTATAGTGGTTCGGTAACGAAGCACCTCTTCGCCCTACTCCAGAGCACCTAACTCGAGAGTTTTCTTCACTATGTCAACAAGCTCCCTTATGGCAGAGAAAACCATACACAACGTTGCTTACACCGATTTACGACACAAAGCTAAATGTGGAGTTTTAATCTTAGCTAGAACCAATCTATCACAACACAACTTCACGACTTCACAACTTCACAACTTCTTCACAACTTCAAGACTTCCTCAAAACTTCACGACTTCACTTCACCACACTACTTATGTCACAACTAACTAGCACTACTTGGTAAGATCACCATGATCTATCTATACTTACAAAGATTGCCAAGATCTAGCTACTACACATAAATACAAGATATACAAAGATTTACAAGTTATTATATGGATGCAATAAGATTGCAACAACACACAAAGGTCTAATACTTCTTCACTTGAGGATAGAAGTATTCTTCTCTTGCACTTGAGGAATTGAGCTTGGATCACTTGGAAACAAAGCTTTATGATTAAATGATCAAAGAATTTTGATGAGATGTGTGGGCTGTTTTAGAACAGAAAGAATGAGTGCAAAAGGTGAGAAAATTATAGGGAAAAGTCCAGTATTTATAGGACAAACTGGGGAGCGTCTACCTAGGGGCGGTCCCCTTAATTTTAAGGGCTGTCCGTGTATTTAAGGGATATCTTACTTAAGTCAATTGCATCCTTTGTTATCATAGATTATGGAAATGTCGTCTAACCTAGACGCCATATCTAAGAGAGCTTTGCTTCATCCATAGAGCTTGTTGACATGCCTTTCCGGCGCTTACGTATTCCGCTTCGGTTGTGGAGATGGCAAACATTTGCTTCATTTTAAAACCACGGATGATAGAAAACATCCCTATAAACGTACAAACACCACTAGTGCTCTTGCGATCCACGTAATCTCCCGCATGATCCGAATCCGCATACACTATTGTTTTTATGCCGGATCCCTTAGGATACCATATTCCTTTTTGAACATTATTGCGAAGGAAGTGATGAAGAATCTCAATGTGTTTTGTTCGTGAGTGTTGAACGGGATTCTTACTTAAGTCTATAGCTTCTTTGTTATCACAGATTATTGGAATGTCGTCTAGCATAACGCCATAGTCTATGAGAGCTTGCTTCATCCATAGAGCTTGTTGACATGCCTTTCCGGCGCTTACGTATTCCGCTTCGGTTGTGGAGATGGCAAGAGCGGTTTGCTTCTTTGAAAACCACGATGTTAGAAAACATCCTATAAACGTACAAACACCACTAGTGCTCTTACGATCCACATAATCTCCCGCATGATCCGAATCCGCAAACACTATTGGTTTTCTATGCCAGATCCCTTAGGATACCATAATCCTAAATGCGTAGTGCCTTTAATGTATCTGAAGATACATTTAACCGCTTCTAGGTGAGAGGTTTTAGGATCCTCTTAAAAGTGGGCACAAAGGCAAACACTAAACATGATATCGGGTCTACTTGCCGTTAAGTATAATAAACTACCTATCATGCCTCTATATTTGGTATTATCTACGGACTCACCTTCTTCGTCTCTCGTGAGTTTGGTTTCTGTAGACATAGGGGTCTTTATTAGCTTAGAGTCTTCTAGTCCAAATTTCTTAAGTATTTTCTTAATATATTTTGATTGATTAAAAAATATTCCATCATCTAATTATTTTATTTGTAATCCTAAGAAAAAATTTAGTTCCCCCATCATACTCATTTCAAACTCATCATGCATGATCTTGGCAAAGTCATCACACATTTCTTGACAAGTTGATCCGAATATAATGTCATCAACATATATTTGGACAATAATGAGATTGGAGTCTTTCTTTTTAGTGAAGAGTGTGTTATCTACCATTCCCATAGAGTAATTATGTTTAATAAGAAAGGCTTTTAATCGATCATACCAAGCTTTTGGGGCTTGTTTTAGACCATAAAGAGCTTTCTTAAGTTTGTAGACATAATTAGGTTTTGCGAAGTCAATGAATCCCGAAGGTTGTGCCACGTAAACCTCCTCATTGATAAAACCGTTAAGGAATGCACTCTTCACATCCATTTGGTATAACTTAAAGTCTAGTGCGCAAGCATAAGCTAAAAGTATTCTTATGGACTCTAGTCTAGCTACGGGTGCATATGTTTCGTCGTAATCAATTCCTTCTTGTTGATTATATCCTTGGGCGACTAACCTAGCTTTGTTTCTAGTTACGATGCCATTTTCATCGAGTTTATTTCTATATACCCATTTTGTTCCTATAATGGTCATATCCATGGGATTTGGGACTAGTTCCCAAACATCATTTGTTTTGAATTGGTTTAGTTCCTCTTGCATGGCCATTACCTAATTTTTATCTTTTAATGCCTCATTTATATTTTTTAGGTAGTCTATTGTCAAAATAGCAAAAGAAATTGAGCTTTTGTCCTAGAGCTAGGCGACCTAAAAGTCTATTATGATTTAGATTACCAATAACGTTTTCTAGGGGATGAGTTTAGATTCTTTATAGTTACATTTGAATTATTTTCCAATGAAATGTCTTACAAGAATATTGCTTATGGGTTTATGTTTACTAACCCGCAATACGCTTCTTCTTCGATAGCTCATCATCTTCTAATGGTGATGTATTAGGCGGGGGAGGAGTTTCATCGAAAGATACATCAACGACTCTTCAACTTCATTGTTTGTTTGTTAAGTATATGTAAGCTTTTAACTATTTATGCGATATCCTAGGAAAACCTTCTCGTATGACTTAGGGTCCGTAACTTGTTAAGGTAATCATTTTTTTTTTTATTTTTTGGGGGGTATTAGACCAAAACATATTACTTATCGAATACTCTAAAATAGTTAAGGTTTGGTTTCCTACCTCTTAACAACTCGTATAGAGTTTCTAGAGTTTTTCCTAAAATACGTCTAATAAAAACTTTATTAATTATATAGGTTGATAGTATCGACCGTATATTAAACCAAAATTTTTAAAGAAAAAAAAAAAAAAGAAAAAAAAAAAAGAAAAAAAAAAAAAAAAGAGGAATGGTTGTTTCGTTAAACATGGTTTACCATTTCTTGTAAGTGTCGATTTTTTTCTTTCTACTACCCCATTTGATTGTGGAGTACGAGGAGCGGAAAAATTGTGAGATATCCCATTTAAATCACAATAGTTTTCAAATTGTACTTCATTATCAAATTCCTAACCATGATCCATTCTACTTGATATAATGGAACATCCTAATTTGTTTTGGATCATTTTGCTAAATACTTTGAATTTTTCGAAGGCCTCGGTTTTATTTGCTAAAAATCTAGTCCATGTGAATCGAGAATAGTCATCTACGATTACTAAGGTATAACGATTTCCTCCATAGCTTCGTATGGCGGAAGGGCCAAACAAATCCATGTGAAGTAGTTCTAGGCATCTAGTTGTTGAAACTATATTTTTAGCCTTGTGACTTGTATGAGCTTGTTTTCCAATTTTGCAAGCATCACAAAAATGTCGTCGTAATTAGTTGGGTAGGTTTCTAACGAATTCTTTAGATGCTAATGAATGAATTAATGCATATAACGTGCCTAATCTACTATGCATAAGAGTGGAGCTTCGTCATGTTGAAGGTATATTTTGTCTTCCGGTTTATTTCTTAGTTTCATTACATATATTCCTCCTTTCCTAATTCCTTTTCCTATAACTTTTTCGTCTTTGATTATTTTGCTATCGTGTTCGGTAAATATTACTTTGCATTTGTTATCACATATTTGACCTACACTAAGCAAGTTATATGTTAAGTTATCTACGTGCTCAACATTTTCAATTATTATGGAGTCTTGAGAAATCGTACCTTTGCCTATGATTTTGCCGCGCAAGTTGCTCCACAGATTACGCTTCCCTCTGTTGTATCTTTGTATGAAGGAAGGAAAGGAAAAAAGAACAACTTTCGATTACCGGTCATGTGTTTTGAGCATCCACTATCTTTAATCCACTCATCGGGTTCCAAGTTTACTCCTAAGCATATTTCATCGGGCGCTTGAGCTACAAGGCAAGTTTCATCTTTAGTCTTTCCTACTTCATCTTCTCCATTATCGCTCCATGCTCCTCCAATAAATTCTCTTTGATCGTTGTTCTTTGGCGGCTTTGAAAATTCTCCAATGAGGTAATTTAGATCACCACATCTAAAATATTTTCTTTCACTTTTACCATAACCATCATTTCTACTTCTTTGGAATGTTTTTCTATCGCCTCGTGGTTGTCTTACAAATCTTCCTCGTCTCTTGAAGAATTTCTTGAATTCTTTTACGGCCATAGCATACTCTTCGTCTTCACTATCGGAGCTTGAGCTATCTTCATCACTTACTTCCTTTTTCAAATTTAATGCAAGAGATCTACTTTGTTCTTTCTTGCCTTTGACCATTTTGAAGTCTCTTTATTACCTCTTCATAGACTTTCAAGTTTCCAATAAGTTCGTCAAGAGGTAAGGTTGTTAGATTCTTTGATTCATCAATCGCCGCGACTTTCGCGCGTCATTTTAGATGTAATGCCCTAAGAAATTTCCTAACACAATTCTTGCTATAAAAACTTACATCAGTACTTTAACTAGAATAATATGTGTTAAATTAGCAAATGCATTATCTATTGATTCCTCTTCCGAAATCAAAAAATTGTTCAAATGATTGAACAAAGAAGATCATTTTGTTAGCTTCTGACTTGATTATTACTCTTGATGTGTGATAGCAAAGTATCCCAAATTTCTTTTTGCTTTGACACTAAAAATTCTTTCGTATTCTTTACTGGCAAAGCTTATAAATTACCATTTTAGCTTCATATTTTTTTCAAGTTCTTTTTAAAGATCACATTTTGTTTAGAAAAGGTACAACTTCATCCTTTTAGTTTTAGGTTATTTTTGAATAGGATAAAAATCACCAGCGGTATAAGCATGCCAAGGAGATCTAGATCTTTTGACTTCACATAAGTATTCAAATTATTTTCCAATAAATAAATCCATCACTTTCAAGTAGTGGTGGTCTTGCATAGATTGATGCCTCTAAATATTTTTCCGATTCCCATCGATCGATTCAGATTAAAAATATAATTTATTTAAAATCTTGTTTATACGTGGCTCTTAGATACCAATTGTCGAAAACTAAAGGAGGGTTTGAATAGTTTAACCGCTAATTTAATTAAAGGAATTGAGAAGTGTTTGTAAAAAATTCTAGATTTGAATTTATGTGAACTCAACACTTGCACAATATGAACAATATATTTATCTAAACAATTGATATGATAGTATGAGGAGATAATGTAAGACAAGAGATAAGAGTAAGAACAATCAAACCACAACGCGAGGATTTATAGTGGTTCGGTAACGAAGCACCTCTTCGCCCTACTCCACTCCCCGAGCACCTAACTCGAGAGTTTTCTTTACTATGTCAACAAGCTCCCTTATGGCGGAGAAAACCGTACACAACGTTGCTTACACCGATTTACGACACAAAGCTAAATGTCGAGTTCTAATCTTAGCTAGAACCAATCTATCACAACACAACTTCACGACTTCACAACTTCACAACTTCTTCACAACTTCAAGACTTCCTCACAACTTCACGACTTCACTTCACCACACTACTTATGCCACAACTAACTAACACTACTTGGTAAGATCACCACGATCTATCTATACTTACAAAGATCGCCAAGATCTAGCTACTACACATAAATACAAGATATACAAAAGATTTACAAGTTATGATATGGATGCATATAATTGCAACAACACACAAAGGTATACTTCTTCACTTGAGGATGGAAGTATTCTTCTCTTGCACTTGAGGAATTGAGCTTGGATCACTTAGAAACAAAGCTTTATGATTAAATGATCAAAGGATTTTGATGAGATGTGTGGGCTGTTTTAGAACAGAAAGAATAAGTGCAAAAGGTGAGAAAATTATAGGGAAAAGTCCAGTATTTAATAGGATAAACTGGGAGAGCGTCTACTAGGGGCGGTTCCCCTAAATTTTAAAGGGATGGGCCGTGTAATTTAAGGGGGTCGGCCCAAGCTAGGGCCTTCCCAAGTCTGTCCTTTTTTGTTTGGGGAATTTACTGAAACTTTTTTACGTTTTAGGTTCAAAAATTGAATTTCAAAAGTTTATTTGAATAAAACATTTCCATTTAATTTAGAAAATGTTTTGGTAATGTTTATAAAATGTTATACACATTTTATAAAAGAGTGAGGTTGTATAAAAATTTCCTTTGATCATAAGAATGAATTAAGCATTTAATTTATCCATACCTTTAAGCGATTATTGTTGAAATGAGAATTTACTACAATGAGGCATGTTACATTTAATTTTACGTTGAACGTTTTTATATTTTGTGATTATCAAAACGTAAAGATGTGAAAAAATATTAGTAATGTTTTTAGGCATTATATTTTTATCAACAGAGTCGAAACCCTAAACTCTTATTATATACATCCCATGCATTTTACGCTTAGTGTAGTTGTCTTTGTCTTTGATGACATGTTATATTTGATGAGAAGAAACTTGGAAGATCTTATGATGTTTTCATTAGGTGATTCTTGGAGGACGATTTAACCAGTTATCGCATGTTTCTTCTCTATTATTGAGCAAACCAGGGGAGTACTAGTTTCTTTTACTTGTTTTTCTTTTCCCTTTATTCATTTTTACGGGTACTTTTATAGAACATTAGGGACAATGTTCTACTTAAGTGTAAGGGGAAATAAGCCTTAGAAACTATTCTTTCATTTGCCATTTGCTTTGTCCTTAAAATGATGGGTAATATATCGAAACATAGCATAAAAAGGTAATTTTGACCCAAATTTAAATTTTTTTATGACACATACCGAGAAAAACCGAGTATTAATAGCGTCTCATGGATAGAAATGTATATGACTAGCACAAAAAACCATCAAAATTCCACCTTAAAAATGTGAAGTTCGCCTTTAGATCTTTAGGAATTCGGGTATCCATTATTGATACCCAAGATAATTTATACCTTTAGCTTTCTCGAGTTAAGAAGTGAGCAGTCATATGTGTCTATTCTGTCGTTACGGATGTGTACCTTGTGTCTTTGTCGACTTTTTCTGGGAAACTTTGAGGATCGTATTGAATTATATGAGTGTACCGATAGTATATTAAATTCATAAAAAAAAAAAAAAAAAATAAAAAAAGAAACTTCTTTTATGATGCATCCCGAGACCGCATGGTGAGTATTAGGATTTTCTAGTTAAGAGGCATTAGGATTAACCCATGTTTTAAACCTGTAATTGTTATGATGGTCACACCGATCATATAACTATCGCAAACCCTGCATGCACTCATTTTAGTGCAAGATACCCTAGTACAACCCTCCGAGTCCTATCCTTCTTCATGGTTCTTCGTAATTTTTTTGGTGATTCTAGACTATTAATGAAGAACATTATAACCCTTAAACCAATCGTTACACCCAAATCGCCTTAGCCTACCTTGTATGTACTCACTTTTAGTACATTATTATGTTTAACCCAAGTTAATTATTTAAGTACATGGTTGCTAAGTTCCCCCCCCCCCCCCCCTTTATCCTTGTAAATCGTTTTGGGACGATTGGGATTCATGGTAGTATTTATTTCGCGGAAGAATGGGGAAGAAAAGTTAAGTCAATACCCCTATATATTTGTTAGATGATCTCCATGTTATTTTGATCCACCTCAAATTGGGTCATTAGTTAGATTGTAAATATCGAGCATGTAAAAGCTCAAGTGTAGGGGTACGTGTTATAAACCTCATGTTATGATGTATTATGTTGTTCAAATATATATATATAGAGAAAAGAAAAAGAAAGAGATTGATGTAGAGTTATGTTGAGTTTGTATATCTTCGTCTAAGTCTTGGCTTAGCAACCAAACCAACATGTATTCATGTAAATAATTAGCTAACCTTTCCACTCTAAATTCATCCAAAGCCACCCAAATGTATCCCATCCGTTTCTGTTTTCATTATATGTTATCTTACACCTACACCCCACAACCCTTTAAAAAGACCTCTTAGATAGTAATGAATAATGCTTACGCCTAGCGGTGGAGGTTTGATCCTTTACCAAGCCTATGGTAATTTATGTGCTATGACAGGTAGTGAGTGTTGAATTTCCATTTCCCCCTTATGTTATAATTTATTATACACCCAAGTGAAAAAGAGAATCCCAAACACTTATGTAAGGTGCTAGTATATACTTTCCATGCTATTAATTACGAGGTCTAGAAGGTTGTGTTGTAAAATACTTTTAAATAATAGGTAAAATGACCCCTTAAATTGTTATTATCTAGATAGTAAAGCCTATTTTCTTGAAGACAAGCAAATCACAAGTGTAGGGGTATTTGATGAGGTGTCATTTTATACACTTTTTCGGGGTCGTTTAACCCCTAAATCGTGCATTTATGCCCGAAATAGGTACTTAATCGTTCCTTTTTAGGTATTCAACATTTGGAAGGCATTTGGAAGAAATACACGTGACTTGGGCTCATTTGGAGAAGAAACGGACAAGACTACGAACCTACACCAACATTGCTCAAGAATTTCTCCTCAGAAGTTGGAAACGGCATCATAGATTATACGTGACACCGTCACAACGATTTCCAAGACGGCGTCACAAGATCTCAAGACGGCGTCAGATTGTAGGACCCAGCCCATTATCTAGACTATTCTTATCACGACGGTGTCACGATTAAAATGCGACGCCGTCGCCGTGATTTTCCTATAAATACAAATCCTATTTTAGGGTTTTAAGTGTGTAACTTTAGAGTAAAGGAAAGGGACGAACCCTAGTTTATTTAGCAGCTGTTAGGGACGATTTTATGGCCTCAAAACCCTATTGTACTTCCTTCAATTCATGTTTTAATCAAGTAAGATTATCTTAATCATTCAATATGTCTATGTATTGTTTGATTCATTATTGTTCTTGCTTTAGGTATAACTTGCTTGGCTAAACCTTCTATTATGTTTATTTATGATTGTATAAAACCTAGAATGTAGATCTTAGTGGTGTTGCTTCTTGTGATGGATATGCATGTTAGGTCTTAGAAAACCAGCTTTTGTCTGTATCACTGTTGATATGTCTAGGAAAACCTGATTGTGTAGAAAGGATACCATCGGGTAACAGTCTTCATACTACCTTGCCCCTTATATGGTTGATCTACTCATAATACATTACAAATGCATTTAATATACTCTTAGGGGCCTTGTAATAGTCTTCATACTACCTTACTTGTGCGTTGCCTTAACGGAATATTAAATAGATGGCGGGTTCGTGTAATTCGTTCATGACTTAGAAAATAATTACATAGATCATCACAAGTGTGACAAAGCAACAACACTAGGAGAAGCAATCTAGAGAGTAATACATGATTAAATAAACACAGTCTTTTATTATATTGTTGTCACCAGTAGTTTAGTTTATATTTAGTTTATTAGCTAAAACCAACCAAACCTCTCAAACATATGATTTACCTGCTTTCCTATAAACATAAAAATACAAAAAGAATCTTCTCTCAACCCTTAGAATTCTGTTAGACCGTGATCAAGCCTTCTCAACCTATTCTCATAGAGAACGATAACAACCCCCGAGTCTTACCTATACTACTACTACAACGGTTTGGTACTCTACCTAGGAAGTTGTAAAACTTTATGTAGAAGTCTTACGACGACCGCATCAGATACATAACATTGATTACATGATAAGAATTTCAAAAATTACCATAGTTAGTGCCATATTATATTGCTTCATCATATGTGATATTAATTATATGTGAAATACCATGACTAATGTCACATTATGTTACTTTATCACATGAGATATTATTATTTATTTATCACTGGTGATACTACAATGTCAGGGGTAATAAATGTTAAGCCACGGGTGAATCTTACTTTATAAAGGTATTGGTATAGGGTTTAGTGGTTAGGGGTTTAGGGGTTTTGGTATAGGGTTTAGTGGTTAGGGTTTAGGGTATATATTTTAAAGTTTATGTATATATATCACTTGTGATATTACACATAGTGGTTTGAGGTTTAGGTTTTTGGTATAGGGTAGTGGTTAGGGGTTTAGGTATATATTTTAAAGTTTATGTATATATCACTTATGATATTATACCTAGTGGTTAGGGGTTTAGGGGTTTTGGTATAGGGTTTAGTGGTTAGGGGTTTAGAGTTTTTGGTATAGGGATTAGTGGTTAGGGAGGGGGTTTAGGGTTATTGGCATAAGGTTTAGTGGTTAGGGGTTTAAGGTTTTTGTATAGGGTTTAGTGGTTAGGTGTTTAGGTTTTTTGGTTAGGGGTTTAGGATTTTTGGTATAGGGTTTAGGATTTTTGGTATAGGGTTTAGGGTTTTTGGTATAGATTTTAAAGCTTATGTATATATAATTTGTGATATTATACCTAGTGGTTAGGTATTATACCTAGTGGTTACGTATTTAGGGTTTTTGGTATAGGGTTTAATGGTTAGCGGTTTAGGATTTTTGGTATATATTTTAAAGTTAATGTATATATCAGTTGTGATATTATACCTAGTGGTTAGGGGTTTAGGGTTTTTGGTATAGGTTTTAGTGGTTATGGAGGAGGTTTAGGGTTTATGGTATAAGGTTTAGCGGTTAGGTGTTTAGGATTTTGGTATAGGGTTAATGGTTAGGTGTTTAGGGTTTAATGGTTACGAGTTTGGGGTTTTTTGTATAGAGTTTAGTGGTTAAAGGTTTAGGGTTTTTGTTATAGAGTTTAGTGGTTAGGGGTTTAGGGTTTTTGGTATAGGTTTAAAATTTTATTTATACATCACTTATGATATTATACCTAGTGGTTAGGGGTTTAGGGTTTTTGGTAATAGGCTTAGTGGTTAGGGGTTTGGGGTTTCCGGTATAGATTTTAGAATTTATGTCTATATCACTTGTGATATTATATCTAGTGGTTAGGGGTTTAGAGTTGTTGGTATAGAGTTTAGTGGTTAGGGGTTTAGGGTTTTTGGTATAGGGTTTAGCGGTTAGTGTTTTAGGGTTTAGTGGTTAGGTGTTTAGAGTTTTTGGTAGGGTTTAGTAGTTTATATATACATCATTTGTGATATTATACCTAGTGGTTAAGGGTTTAGGGTTTTGGGTATGAACTTTAGTGGTTATGGGTTTAGGATTTTTGGTATAGGTTTTAAATTTTATGTATACATCACTTGTGATATTATACCTATTGGTTAGGGGTTTAAGGTTTAGGGTTTTAGGTAAATGGTTTAATGGTTAAGGGTTTAAGGTTTTTGGTATATATTTTAAAGTTTATGTATATATCACTTGTGATATTATACCTAGTGGTTAGGGATTTATGGTTTTTGGTATAGGGTTTAGTGGTTAGGGGTTTTGGGTTTTGGGTTTTGGTATAGATTTTAGAATTTATGTATATCACTTGTGATATTATATCTAGTGGTTAGGGTTTAGAGTTTTTGGTATAGAGTTAGTGGTTAGGGGTTTAGGGTTTTTAGTATATATTTTGAAGTTTATGTATATATATCACTTGTGATATTATACCTAATGGTTAGGGTTTAGGGTTTTGGTATAGGGTTTAGTGTTTAGGGGTTTAGGGTTTTTGGTATAGCGTTTAGTGGTTAGAGGTTTAGGGTTTTTGATATAGGGTTTAGTGGTTAGGGAGGAGGGTTTAGGGTTTTTGGTATCGGGTTTAGTGGTTAGTGGTCTAGGGTTTTGGTATAGCGTTTAGTGGTTAGTTGTTTAAGGTTTTTAGTATAGGGTTTAGTGGTTAGGGGTTTAGGGTTTTTGGTATAGGTTTTTATGTTTATGTATACATCACTTGTGATAATATATGTAGTGGTTAAGGGTTTAGGGTTTTTTGTATAGGGTTTACTAGTTAGGGGGTTTAAGGTTTTTAGTATAGATTTTAAAGTTTATGTATACATTACTTGTGATATTATATCTAGTGGTTAGTGGTTTAGAGTTTTTGGTATATGTTTTAGTGGTTAGGGGTTTAGGGTTTTTGGTATAGATTTTAAAGTTTATGTATATAGTGGTTAGGGGTTTAGGGTTTTTGGTATATAATGTTTATGTACATGTCACTTGTGTTATTATACCTAGTGGTTAAGGGTTTAGGGTTTAGGGTTTAGTGGTTAGGGGTTTAGGGTTTTTGGTATAATATGATTGATAGATAACGTATGAAAACAGAAGCAACCGATTGATAACTGTCAAAAACGTCTCAAAACGGCCAAATACGTTTAAACACGGACGAAAACGTGTGAAAGCTTTAGAAAATGCGCGAAAGCGGATGAAAACGCACGAATGCGGACGAAAGCGTGTGAAAACGTATGAAAACGTAAGAAAACGTAAGAAAATGTCAAAAACGGACGAAAACGTGTGAAAACACAATAAAACATAAGAAATCGTGTAAGAACATACGAAAACGTGCGAGAACGTCTAAAAACAGACAAAAACGCGCGAAAACGGACGAAAACAGAAGAAATTGCCTGAAAGCTGACGAAAACGCGCGAAAGCCGACGAAAACGCACAAATGCGGACGAAAGCGTAAGAAAATGTCCAAAAATGGACGAAAACGTGTGAAAATGAAAGAAAACTTGCGAAAGCGAACGAAAACAGAAGAAAAGGTGTGAAAACAGACGAAAACGTATGAAAACATGCGAAAACGGACGAAAACGTAAGAAATCGTGCGAGAACATAAGAAAACGTGCGAGAACGTCTAAAAAGAATGAAAACGCGCGAAAACAGACGAAAACACGCGAAAGCGGATGAAAACGTATGAAAACGTATGAAAACGGACAAAAACGCATAAGAACGTAAAAAACGACAAAAACGTAAAAAAACATACAAAAAAC
>BQNB010018022.1:14287-67906 GCA_026074375.1 Tanacetum coccineum
GTAATCTAATTATTTAAATTCTGTTTGTATTTATTCGCATTGTGTGTTTAAATTGTTTGTTTAAATTCTCGCATTTAATTGTTTTTAAATAGTATTATGTTATGACTGATCACCTGATACGCCGTATCCGCTAGTTAGATACGACGTATCAAACCTTCTATTCAGGACAGCTTATTAAGTTTTACTGTCTAAACGGCGTATCTGTTTTCCAACAATACAGCGTATTCCGTAAACTCTATATGGCGTACTGGCATTCAACAGACCTATACCACTGGTACAAAAACCGGTATTGGTCACTCCAAAAATGTGTGACGATATACATATGGTCACACGCGTTTTTTTTGGATGTTTGTCACTAAAGATCGCGCCACTGTAGGTCACATACGGTGACGTTAGGGAGTTTGTGGCTATTTCCATTGAAAAAAAGTGACCAAAACCCGAATATGTGTGACAAATTAGGCACAAGTTTTGTTGAATTAATCAGTATTAGTGACCGTAAATACTTTATACTCACACGAATCGTTTTTGAGAGTAACTATTGTTCGTCCTTTGGCCACATAAATATATAATATATGTGACATTTGAGATGACTTATTTAAGTAAATGTGTATTTTTTATGACTATTTCCCGTCTTGTGGCCACATGAATATATAATAAATGTGACGCTTGTGATGATTTAGTCACACAATGGGGGTTGTTTTTTTTAAGCTAGTCACATATAATTTAAAAAAAAGGGGCCAAAAGTGTTAATAAGTGTGACCATATACTTTTTAAAATCAAGTAAATGTGTATTTTATGTGACTATTGTTTATCTAATGGTCACATGAATTTTATGTTTGTGTGACATTTTGTAATATTTAGTCACACAAAGCATGGTATTTTTGGGATTTAGTCACATACAAGTTAATTAAAAGTGGCCAAAAATGTTAATAAGTGTGACCATATGTTGTTTAAAGTCAAGTGAATGTGTATTTTATGTGACTATTGTTCATGACCCAATGGTCGCATGAATTTAAAAGTTTGTGTGGTGTTTTATAATATTTAGTCACATAAAACATGTTTTTTTTAATTTAGACACATACAAGTTAACCAAAAGTGGCAAAAAGTATTAATAAGTGTGATCATATGTTTTTTTAACAGTCAAGTGTATATTATTTTTAGTGACTTTCCTTCATCCAATGACAACAATAATTTTTAGTTTGTGTGACATATTGTAAATATTGTTATCCACACATCAAACTTAAACAAAGAGTGCCCAATAATTTTGAAAAAGCGTGACCATATTATGTAGTTCTTCTTTTAGTCACATAATAACAAATCAATAATTTGGTCATTATATATAAATCTATATATATATAATATATATATATATATATACACAAATCAATTAAAAACAAAAAAGCAAATTTCAAATCGAATTAAAAACTCGAATGTAATATAACATGGAACCAAATATACAATTGTAATTACATACATAATAATCAAATTCTCAAGCTAAACATAATCTAATGAACATTTCCAAGTAGTTTGCATACATGAATAGTTATTTTGCTTGTTTCTTAAAAAAGATGCACAAGACTGCTACAAAAGAATGCCAAGCTGCTACATGTCTCTCTTCTGTTATGGCTCCCGTCATCCTACACACGCACCTATCAACGATCACCATACACCATGCCAACAACCCAACACAATGTACTACACAAACACACATACCTTAAAAATAACATCAAGAACTGCAATAGCACAAACAGTCTTTAACACACTAATATACTCAAACCAATTATAATCAGATATTTGCAACATTAATATCCTTAATCCCAGAAAACAATAATTAACACAGAACCTCCAACACTAATATAAATAAGCCGCATTAAAAATACGAACAATCGCACGAATATCATATTGGCAGCATTAATGTTAGCATTAATAACACAGAGCAGTATTTCATAATCATATTGGCAACTTAATGTAATATCATACAAGTACCAAAGATGAAAAACAGCTTAACAAACAAATAAAAGGCAATGCAACATATTGCTGAATCAAAGGCATCCTCAACATATATATTCACCTTATACCTTGCAGCTTTCTCTCCATACTTCAGCTGTTGCTTGCAACTTCTTGTTCGAAAAAGCCTGTTGCTACATTTTCCTCTCAAACCATCCTGAATTCCTTCCATGGCTTCTTCCGTAGCTGAATCAAGTGATACTTAGCAAACTGATTAACAACCAATGTTAAACAATTTACAGATTAGCAAACTGATTAACAACCAATGTTAAACAATTTACAGATCAACGGCAATGAAAACACTTAGAACTCATAATCAAAGAAACAGAGCTCAAAATGATTCATTAATGGTGAAAACTCAACCAAACGGTTACAACAGAATTCAAATTCAGAGAGAGAAATGTGTTTTCACACAGTTATAATTTCAACATAAGTGCAAAAAATGAGCTAACAAGGGTATTTTATAAGCTGAGGAGGAGAAGATTGGGAAGTTGGAGTCTTTGGCGGGAAACTACTTTGTTTGACTTTGCCAAGTCAAACAGCACCAACTATGCTAGCAGCACCATTTGAGCCTGGCAGTATTAACTAAGCAACAGTATTAACTTCTAGCCCAACAGTATTAAACTAGTAAGACCGCATTAATTAGACTCTTAGCCCAACATTATTAACTAGTAAAGCAGCAGTAATTAACATCTAGTTGATCTCGTAACATCCAGGTATCCCATACATATGAGTTTATTGCCTTTTATGATCTAATACCAAGCAATTGGAAACGTAATTGACAATTATACAAAGTAATACTTGATGGGTTGAAGCTCGCCATACAAAAGCACTGGATAAGAAAAGGGGGCTCACCAGAGTAAAATAATAAATGTCCGACAATGATATACTAACCCTTTGTGGAGTAAAAAGGCACATCTATAAAGGACCGAAAGAACGTCTTATGTCGTTGTTTCTAGGATCACCACGAACATCCTGGTGACCACAAACTATTAAAAGAACCTGTGAACTTTTATAATAGCGTACAGGAGTAAAAAAAATATAACAGCTACCATCGTTTGATTTTTAATACATCAGACACCATATCAGTCAAGTATTATCCTCATAATCAGCCATGGAATAAAAATGCTAGAGTTATTTTCTATATTCATATTCACATAAAGTTTTTTGTATTTATGATAACACGTAGAATAGCGCCCTCGCGTTGCGGCGGGCGATGTTTTTTTCTAGACTATCAAAGTGCGCTAAAAAAGAAAAAAATATGGACATAACATAAACGTTCAAGCAAAGAGAACTGTTGTAATATAGACAAGGATGTGGAAGCAGCGTATGTGTAAATAGTAGGATTATACGAAGGACTTACATATTGCGGGTTGCGATGGACGGATGGTATCTATAAGAGTGGTTACAATGGCATCAGGCTGTTAAAAAAAAACGAACGAGGATATAGATGGATAGTTATATTTCATTACATGGAGCGACTGTTGAGGACCAAAGACAGTTAGATTTGGTCTTTGCTGTTTAGAGAACTTGCTTGACCAAATTCGCTAAAATGACCGAACCCCATTAAGATCCGCAAATTTGGCCACCATAATTATAACACATGAATGCACAAATCAATCATATCAACAGTAAGATTAGAGAGTTATGAGGGCATGTAAATGAAAAATCAAAATCTAATTATGGATGGGAAAAAATAAGAGTTAATTACAAGGGCATCACCCTCTAATGGAGATTAGAGGTCTATTTATAGCAATGGATGGAGCTTCCCCTTCCTTATTTTTCCTAACTTGTCAATACAAGAACCCTAGACTTTGGTTATTATTCTATTACTTACTTAAAGCATAATAAACCTTATTACAAGCTAATTAAACTAAACAAAATAAAAAAGTCTAAAAACAAAATATAAAAAAACCACAAAATCCTGACAATTTCCGTAAACCTAACCATTTCCCCTTAAGGACGATTATTCTGGCGATCCCTCCTTGATCCAAGTGGTCTTCTATTTACGTACATCACCTATCTTCTCATTTGATCTCGATAAATCAATCCGAACTTTCAATCTCTTCTTCAAACACACCATAAAACTCAAACTTCATCAATTGCGAGTTCTTTTGCCACATAGCCATACTTGACATCATTATACAAACTCTTTAGGTCCTTCAAGTTCATCTTACGTGTTCATCACAAAACTTATTATCTCAAAATGTCTCATCACCCTTTTCTCTTTCTTCAAGACAAATAGGTCTTGATTGACAGAGAATAGTATTGGAGTCTTCAGGATGCTCTTTGACAGCTTAGACAAAAGATGTGATCATTCGAGGATGCGAGAGACAAGAATTTCCTTTCTGCATTCCCAAACAATGTTTACTTTTGCAAGAAAAACTTCATCTGATCAATGTTATACTGATGTTCATTACTCCTAAAGTACATCTTTGACTTAGCAATCTCCTCCGCCCATCTTCTTTACTTGTCAAATGATATCTCTTCCAAGATGTTCTTGTGTTACCTGCTAGTTAGAATCTCACACATCAGAAGCATAAGAATCAGTCCAGAATCAAATATCATCATCTTTTTTCTTGATAACCTGAAGTAGAATGACCAGGTTCCTTTACATAACTTTATCCAACGATGACTCCTCCAGATACATATACTTCATACTCCGAATGTCTTCTGCCTTTTTTCACTATTCTCACCCCTCATGATGAGCATCATCATTATGATCGTCCTGAACTCTTGTCGAACTACAGAAGATCTACAAGCATTTAAGGTACCTTAAGTCTTTTCAAACTTCATCTGGAGAGCCAACCAGATTGCTATGTCTTGTTGTTGTAACAGATGACGGTAGCGTTTCCATCATGACATCATGAAGATTATTAGCAAGTTGATCACTTATAGATGTTCGTAAGAGGCAAGGGAACCTTTTCTTGAAGAAGTTCAAATAAGTAAACCAAAGTCGTACCCTGTAATCGATGAAATAAACTCTTGTATCTTTTGAATCGATTAGTTTTGCCTTGATCAATGAAGCAGAAGAACGATGGTTTTTGTTAACAATGTTCAGAATGAACCCTAAATATGTTGTAGGATGAGTAACTGCACTCCTGAGTTGTCTCGGTATCCGAAGATTACGAGATTAAGAGATATTCCTATATATCTATTGTGGAGGAATTGGTGAAATCATAAGTCCTCCTCTACATACTTCACCTTCACCCTACTCTCTCAAATCAAACACTGTCATCAGTTATTTCAACTTCTTGCATCATCAACATTAACCAGGTGGACAATCTGGTAACATCTACCAATTGGAGTTCGCTTTATCTGGATCCACTCCCGTGTCCTTTGTAGTCTCTTCCTCCATTTCCTGAACAATCTCCCAACTCCGACTTTCCTTATCACACCTTGTCTCTAACCTAGTGCCTGGGACTAGATGTGTCATCATGCCTAGGGGTGAACTAACGATCACTATTATTCCAGGATCTTCACAAACTCCTCAATCTCCTCACTGCCAAGTGCTCTAACCATGCCATATTTTCTCTTGCTGCTTTTCTTCACACTCTTCTGCTCCCAAGACTTACTTGAATCATGTCTTGTAAACATCATCTCATCAGCTTTTTTTCTTTCTTCAGCTGATGGGCACTGGAACAGTGGTGTTATCCGGGAACAAGCAAGATCAGGCCTTATACTCACGGTAATACCAAAAACCAATCACATTTGATCATTTTGGAACACTTTCCTCAGCTGTCTCCGTAGCAGGGTTAGGTGACCTAGGGGCGCTAGGTGTCCTATGCGTTCCCTGGGTAGACTTAGTTGGCTGTGACTGAGTCAGAGGAACATCTAGTCCAAACACCTCTACATACTTCTTATAAGGCTCCGTAAGCTTCATCTCATCTGTGATCATAACACTTGTTTGTAAAATGGAACCATATCAGAGAATGATGGTGGTGGCACAAACGAAGCATGATTGTTATCAATTGCTTGAAGGAAGATGAATAGATTGTTTCTAAAAGTCATCCAATTAAGTGTTAACTCTTTTTCTATCCATCAAGAACTTGAGTCGAGAGCATTTTGATTCCGTCTTCTTCAAAGTATGACCAAATTGTGCCACATAATCCAAGGTCCAGATATGAAGCTGCAATGCTAAATCGTAACGTGATAGATTCTAATAATATTCATCAGAATCGTAGCTCTCTGATGGAACATTCGCACATGTTCCAACTCAACCTTCTTGTTTGCATCCATAAGTTCATATCGCTTGTTTGGAGACACCTCATCTTGGATGAACATCATACAGCATGATGTTTTGGTTGTGCCATGATGAATAACTAAATGAATACAATTGAGGTGTTAGTAAACAAATATTCTATTGACATTTGTGGTCTTTTTCCTCTCTGACTATTTTTATATGTTCTGGCAATTCTTTTTGAACTAAAATTTTGATCAATTTTTATTTTCTCATTGCTCGTTCTTCTTGCTTTTTCTAGCACAAGCCATACGACTTTATTCTAATTATTCTTTTTAATTAACCAATTTATGTTTTCTGGCATTTCTTTTTATCGAACACAAAAAAGAAAAAAACCGCAAAAACTTTGATTTGCTTTTTCTGCAGTATAAGTAATTGGCCTCTCTTTCTGTTTTAGAATCCCGCACTACAAATTCTTCGTGACTGATACTCCTCTCCAAGAAGGATAAAATTTCTCTTTTTGATTTGAATCAAGACACATTTATGAAAATGCAAGAGAAATCCATTCAACTTCTTAAATTGTTTAAATAAAGAGTTTCATTTTGACACAATAACAGAATTTGAGAACTTTTTCAAAAATCATGTTACAAAACTTTTCATGATGTTGATAATATTGAATAATGTAAACGCAAACCATAACTGAAAGGACACTTAAAGTCATTCACTCCTCATATCTTTTCCATTGCAGAAAACGCCGAACCGGACAAAACTTAGTCCCCACTTAAACAATTTAGTATTTGAAATTAACCATATTCAAGTTATAAAAACTTTGATTCTTTCACATTTATTATGAAGCCTAAACTATGAATACAAACACATCTAATTCAATAATTGAATGGGAACACTAAGTCACTCACTCCTCCATTCTGTTTCAATGCATACAATGGTCAAAATCGTACATGAACTTAGGTCCACTTAAACCATTACCGATACATATATGATCCAGTAACATAGAATTCATGAAAACTATGTTTCTTTTAACCAAATTATTTGTCAGATATTCACACACTAGAAACTGATCGTTTTGTTTTTACACACCAGACATTCACATCAATAAGCATTAAACAATCATGAAGCAACACATTATGTACATATACAAAACCACTTCACAAAATCACAAGAACAATTAAAACAGATATCACCATTAACCTTTACTTGACTTTTACTTTTGTTGACTACCGGAGTTGACTTAGTTGACCTGTACCGATTATGAACAATTAGACTTTTTATTGATTTAAAAAATAATAACCTTTTTTTTTTTTTGTACCATAAACACAATAACATCTAAGGTTTAAATCACTGACAGATTAGAACTTGTACATAAACTCCCCCCTTTAAACAATGAATCCTTATCAACAATACACGACACCGTTGAAATAACAATTATGTAAAAAGGCAAGTCCGAAAATGAAAATTTTTACTCTTTCACTAAAACATCCCCCTTGAAAAATATAACATATCCAAATTTAGATCCATCATGGAAGATTTATTATAAAAAGAATGTTTGTGAATGAAAATTGTAAGAACTCCCCATTGGATCATGATTTCGTATTTTGCAATGTAAAAGGTTTTAATAAGAAACTTGGAATCATGAAACAAAAGATTGTAATTCTTTTATTTTTTTTTATTTTTTTAAAAGAAAAATGTTTTCTTTTGTTTTTGAAATATTTATGTACATGATTGTGATGTATGATCTTTTCACGAAGATAACTTTGTCAACTTCCAACTGAGTATTTTGGAGTCATACATCTCATACCAAGCTATGAACTAGATACCAAAGCCGTTCTTTTTGAAGCGCCTTAGTAAAGTAGATCCGCTATTCGTATTCATTACCGACAAAAGTAAATTTCCATAGTACCCATCCTACACAACGTGTTCTTTAATAAAATGAAACCGATTACAATGTTCTTAAGTCTTATAAATGTTGGACTGGTGCATGAATAGCAATGGCACTCTGGAATCATAACAACAACGGAATCCGCTTGAATATAACCATAGTTAAAGACGAAATGAGAACGCATCCATATCACTTGAGCACAGCATCGGGACAATGCAACCTATTCTGCTTCCTGTAGTAGAACAGAGCAAATAAACTTGTTTCTTTGAACTCTAACTCACATAGCTTTCCAACCTAAAAATTGCAAATCCTCCGATGTGCTTTTTTACACTCATCCCCATTACAAAATCTGCATGGTCTGCAAACTGAATAGTAATTAGTTCACAACCATAATCCATCGGATACCCATAGGCCCCATGTAAAGGACTGTCTTAGGTACCGGAAGGATCCGTATTGACCTCTTGAGATGTTTGACCCGTAGGTCAATGCTTATAACGTGCACAAACAAAATTAGCAAAGGCTATGAACCAGGTCGACTGGCTGTTAGATACAATAGCCCTCCAATCATATGACGATGAATTTCGTTTGAATAGTAGTAGTTGCCCATGTAAATCAGCATCCAGTCTCTTAGTAGCCATAGATGTGCTCATGTAGACACAGTTCCAATCTAGAACCATGTTTCTTTAACAACTCTAATGCATATATGTGACTGACTTATGAATATGCCACGGGATATTTGATGATCTGTGAAGTCCAAGAAATAAACTTTAGTTCACCCATCATCGACATTTCAAAATTGTTATTTCATTAGTTAGGCAAATCTTTTTTGTAAAAAATAAAAATCTGGATTTGTTGATCCAAAAAATAATGTCATCAACATAAACTTGAACAAGTAATATGTCTCCCTCATGACAGTCAGTAAACAAATTTGGTCAATTATAACCTTTATCGAAACCCATGTTCAATTAGAACAGAAGACCGTTTGTCATACCATGCCACTAGTTTCTTGCTTAAGACCGTATAGAGCTTTTTCAACTGTAGACGTGATTTGGAAATTCGAATCAATAAACCCTCATGTTGGCTGACATAAACCTTCTTCTTTCAAAGGACCATTGAAAAAACCGTTTTGACATCCAATATGAAAGATAGTGATATTCATATGAGCAAAGCAAAGGATGAACATCCCTAACAGCATCAGACGAGCAACAGTTAGCAAATGACTCCCCAAAAACAATGCCTTCTTCTTGCTTAGTAACCTTAAGGCCACAAGACGAGTTTTTTCCGAACCACAATATTATCTGCATCACACTTATCTTCCAAAGCCATTTGAGAGCAATAACATTCTTTTTCCTTCTTGGCGATGGAATTAATTCCAAACTTGAAGTCTTTCAAGATTGATTTAACTCATCTTGCATGACTCAATCCAACTATTATGCGGCCAGAAGCTATCTATGTATTTTTCTTTGTTCAAAAAGTGCATAACGGTCTCATGAATACAATGCAAACCCAGAATCAGTAATGTAGCACGTTGACGAGTCATAACCTGTTTGGATGGATCACCAATAACTTGTCAGAGGATGATCATATATCTAAAATGATTGAGAGTTGTACTATGATGGAAATTCTGCATATTTTAATGGTTCAAGATTCATTGTAAGAGATGACTCAATTTCCTCAAGATTCAGTAGAATCATATGGAACAAAACTGTGTATTACCATCAAATCAACAAAATCTTCTTGATAGAATTCATTCGACTCTTGTAAAGAGAATTGGAGAAGTTTGTATTCGTCAGAAGATGTTGTTAACAACTGGAGGAGCCTCATGTGTGTCCAACAAGATTGAAGATGTATGAAGGTGAGTCTCTGATCGGAGTCGTTGTACAAAGCGGAAATTGATGGTAGTATCACATAAGAATTCTGCTCAAAAATAATCTAAACATTAGACGAACAAATTATCCAAATCCTCATTAAAAGAGTATTCATTAATCATCTGATAATATATGATTATTAAATCGTTGAATGTTCGTGTTCTAAACAATCGTGTTCAGAAGCTATTGCTGTAAGCACATCAAACTTGACAAGAAATAGTCTCCTAATCCTTTTTGGTGCGACGTTAGTAGATACGAAAACTCTTGGATGTGGTTTATCCGAATAACCATTAAAAACCCCCAATGCATCTTTAAGTTTCATTTTCCTAAGATCATCACTGTCATACAATGTCGATAACACAATGACCAAACACAAGAAAATACTCAACATTGGCTTTCGTGCCACCGTAACAGCTCATAAGGTTGTTTTATTGTGTCGTGTGTATGATGATTGACCGGATTTGAAAAAACGATTCATTACAACTAACTGCTGCAGCCCAAAAGAAATTTAGGTAACCCATCGAAAAAAAAAGCATTGTTCGATCCAGCCTCAACCAGAGTAACGATTATTCATACTACACTCAATTTTGCTGAGGTGTACGATCAAATAAAAATTGTTGATCATAATACCTAACTTTTCATACATAAGCTTTGAGAGTAGCATTCTTAGAAATTTCAGTCCATTATTATCAGTCCGAATCTTGCAAACTTTGGATTGTAATTCAATTGAGCTTGAGCAATGAATTTCTTGATGATCTCTAGAGTTTTCGTCTTTCGAAACGAAGAAAATAAACCCACGTAAATCTAGAAAAATCATCCACTCTCACAAGAATAAGCTTCATTTATCCATTGACCGAGATCTACACACATTGGATCGCACAAATCCATATGAATTAAAACCAATTTGGATAAATCACTTGGAATCAAATTAGGTGGATTAGAAGCTTTCTTGCTTTTTCCCTCTTTCAAAACAAACAAAGATGATCTTTTTCCATATATGAACTTTGAACCTGCAACCAAGTCCAAGTTTGGTAAGATCATTTAAGGGAGCCCAAAATTAAGGTAATATGAAAAGTCGTACAGAGCCAAAGAGGCAATCAAAGAAGAGAACATCAAAGCTGAGAATCTACGAGGAATGGATAAAGCATCTGAAGTACGTCCTGATGGAACCCGATGTATCAAGAATCGAAGTTGGTTACCACTTTTTGGTAATTTAAGGGACTTGATCATATATGAATCCCATAAATCGAAGTATTCCATCCACCCAGGTTCTGACAAGATGTATTAGGATCTAAAGAAACTCTATCAGTGGCCTAACATGAAGGCAATCATCGTTGAGTATGTTGGCAAGTGTTTAACATGATCTAGAGTTAAAGCATAATGTTAGAAGCCATCTGGCTTACTAATACAACCAGAGATTCCTACATGGAAATGGGAAAGAATAACGATGGACTTCGTTACAAAACTACCCAAAACATCACGCGGACATGACATAATTTGGGTCATTGTAGACCGCCTTACCAAATCAGCACATTTCATCCTCACCAAAGCGACAAATAGTATGGAAACCATTACAAGGTTGTATATAAAGGAGACAGTCTCACGGCATGGAGTGCCGATATCCATTATCTTGGATCGTGATAGTCATTTCACATCTAGATTCTAGCAATCAATGCAGATTGCTTTGGGTACTCAATTAGACATGAGTACAACATATCATCCCGATACTGACGGAAAAAGTGAAAGAACCATCCAAACACTTGAAAACATGCTTCGAGCCTGTGTTATAGAGTTTGGAAAAGGATGGGAGAGACACTTACCACTGGTAGAATTTTCTTACAATAACAGTTACTATGCCAGTATTAAGGCAGCACCATTTGAGGCACTTTATGGTAGAAAGAGTCGATCACCTTTCTGCTGGGCCAAAGTTAGAGATGTCCAACTCACAGGACCAGAGATAATCCATGAAACCACCGAAAAGATAGTACAAATCCGACAACGCTTGCAAGCTACAAGAGACTGGCAAAGGAGTTATACCAATATAAGGCGAAAGCCTTTGGAATTCCAAGTTAAAGATCATGTTATGTTAAAAGTGTCACCTCAGAAAGGTGTCATCCGATTCGGAAAGCGAGTAAAGATTAACCCCCAGTACATTGGACCATTTAAGATCCTTAAAAGGGTTGGCTCAGTGGCATACAAACTTAAGCTTCCTGAAGAACTCAGTAATGTCCACAGTACTTTTCACGTTTCTAATCTAAAGAAATGCCTATCTGACGAATCCCTCATCATTCCAATGAAAGAGCTTCGGCTCGATGACAAACTCAACTTTATGGAAGAACCAATAGAAATTATGGATCGAGAAGTCAAGCAACTAAGACAAAGTCGCATCCCTATAGTCAAAGTAAGATGGAACTCTAAAAGAGGACCAGAATGAAGATCAAATTCATGCCAAGTATCCACATCTATTTTCAAACATCACTCTAACATCCAAATAAATATCGGGACGAGATTTCTTTAAGGTTGGGAGACTATAACAACCCACAATTTTCAACTATGTAATTATCCATCTATTAAATTAGATGCAATTTTCATCAGTGTAATTATCCATCTATTAAATTAGATGCAATTTTCATCAGTGTAATTATCCATCTATTAAATTAGATGCAACCATTTTCATGGAAATATTTTTTGCTTTATTCCATCCATAATGTAACGTAACTTACATTATAAAAGTAAACGAGCTCACGCAACCTACCAATGCCAATTTCATCAACGTTTATAGCAAGTAAACATTATAATATGTCAAGCAATATGTTTTAAACTTCATTTTACCATACGTTATCTATTTAACGTACCATCCATAGCGTTTAATATAAAATGGACTTTATACGTTAAACGTTTATATCAAAACCCCGATTACATGTAATGTTTGCATACAAAACAAATGTACAAACCTATGAGGCATGTGTACAAGTTACCAATGCATAATATTCAAATATAATTCATCCTAAACCCTAGTACAACTCCTTTAAAGCCTTAGGTACAAGTCAATTAAGCATAAGATTCAAATGAGCCATTTTCCCTCTAATTTCTAAGGCATTTCATACCACCTTTCTAGCATGGATTACAACACTCCAATGCACAACATTTAAACTAGTTATTAACTAAGTTCTAACCATAGCTCTTCCTAAACCTAACCCGAAAACCCTAAACAATTCGACAATTAAACTAGTTCACCTATTTTTGAACCAAAACCAAGCAACCACCCTCCTTCCACCATAATCCACCTACTTGTCATCACCATGTCACCACCCTAGCAACCTACCACCCTCTTCACACCCTTTCTCACTAAGAAAAACCTACCTCGTCACCTATTTGTTAAGCCAAGCCCTCGCCATCACTCCACACCTCTCCAAGCTATAACATAGCTCTTATTGGTCATCCTATCTACACCCTTAGACACTAGTTAACCTAGCTTGGCCACCACTTCTTTCTTTACCCTATATATACACATATACATGCACACATTCTTAATTCACCATCCAAACTCAAAACTACCTTAAAACTATGCTCTAGCCATGTCCTAGAAGAGAATTCATTTTCTGTTGACTTTTGAAAGCATCCTCTAGAGTTTCCTCAGAATCTCTAACATTCAAAGGAATTTCTATATTACCCGTCCTAGATGCAACATATAACTTTGGACATTCTGAAATTGCTTGTCTGAGTGTATAAGGATTCGGATACCCCAAACCATGTTTTAATTGTTGATCATAAACAGACAATGGTTTTGGACCGAGCATAAACATTGCTTGTAAAGAATTACCAATTTTCAAAAACAAATCAACATTCTTTTTCAGTTTTTCCTCAAGATCAAGAATAGTATCATGATACTTATCCTCGTTTTCACTCATTTTTCTTTTTAAAATTAAATGTGATTGTTGTAATTCCTCATTTTTCTGTTTGAAATGTTTGACCTCTTGACTCAACTTATCTCGTTGTTTTTCGAGATCTCGAATAATATCTCGATCACGATACAATTGAGACTCAGCTTGTTTTTGAACACGTTTTGCCCTTTCATCAGCTTCAAGAAATTCTTTTAGATAATTGTTATCCTTGGTTATGTTTTCCAAAACCCGATTCCTTTCCTTATACATCTCAATCTGACTGGTCAAAGTCATATTTTGTTGTTGGACCTTTTGAGCAAATCTTTGTTGTTTTGCAGCTTCATCATATGCATTCCTAGCAAGTGTTTCTAATGCACACAGATCATAAACATGTGTATCTTTTTCAACACTGCCACTATTAACATTTCCTTTGACAGAATCAAATTGAATATTGCTATTAATTTGATCATCATCAATGGTACTGTTAATAATTTTAGTATGAGTTGGATACATTTGTTCATCATTCTCATTGATGGATGAAGATTGTACCTCACTTACAAATGCAGACTCATAGCTTGGCTCATCATCAGAATTTTGATCAGCTGGTTGAATTCTGGCCATTAAGCATATGTTTGCACTAAGTTCTTCAATTTCTTCCATCCTTGAAGCATCAGCAAAGAGAAAATCATTCTGCTCATCGGTAAGAATTACACCGGCTTCATCCTGTTTTGCCAACAACATTTGCTCCATGAAATACTTCGAATCACGAACCCTTGGCTTGGGACAATTCCTAGCATAATGTCCTTTTCCACCGCAGTTATAGCATTGACCCGTTGAAGTATTGCCTGGAGTCGGAGTTCGAACAATCCTTTGAACATTTGCAGTCTCATTTGTAGCATTCATTCCCTCAACAACTTCTTCTTGAACATAAGCTCGTCTATTATTTCTTCCAACATTACCAGAATTTCTGCTTTGAATATTCACCCTGTCACCTTGAACGACTGCTTGATTTCTGGTATTAGACGAAGCACGAAGACGATTGTTTGTTGGATTAGAGAAATTTTGAGTAATGGCTTTGGCAAGTAACAACATAGCAGATGCTAGGGGATCTTCAGAATGGTTGTGAACATCATCCTGCTCATACTCTTCATCATAATCAACTACAGATGAAGGATGTGTCACATAATAAGAAGAGGTGTTTCTGGAAGATGAACCCGTGTGTGCTACTAGAGCCAAAGGATCATGAGACTTTTCTAACTTCTTTGCCCTTGAAGCATTAACCAATTTCTCAAATTGCGAAAGATAATCAAAAAGATCATCGAACGAATTAACTGTCAATTGCTTAGCCAAACGAACTTGAGTCACATATTTCTACCATTCCGGTTGCAAACTATTCAGAAACTTTCTGTTAACTGAAACAGTTGGAAACTTCATGTTGTTTCGTTCCAAATCATTCATTAACTGAGCAAAACGATTGTAGACTGAAACTAGTTACTCTCCTGGTTTAGCAACAAATTGATTAAATTCATTTGTAAACCATGTTTCTTTGTCAACATAGTTTTGTATGGTTCCCTTCATCAAACGTTCTACAAATTCGGTTTTAAGTTTGTTAAATACCGGTTTATCAAGATTTCATGGATGAAACCGAATTTTATTTCACGGTTTTAAAAACTCAAATTTGAAGGATCAGAGACACTTGAACAAACTTTCAATAGGTTGCAGGCTATTGTAAGTCATCTTGAGTTCATGGATGTTCCAATTGAACAAGATGACTTAAACCAGAAGTTTTTGACAAGTCTCGCTCCAGAATGGCTAGTGTACACCATAGTTTAGAGAAACAGAGATGACCTAGACATAATGAGTCTGGATTATGTGTATAATCATCTCAAAGTCTATGAACCCGAGGTTCAAAAGAGAGCAGGTTCAAATTTACAAAATATGGCCTTCATTTCTTCATCAAACACCAGTAGTGAAAAAAGTGAAGTTTCCACTGTTCAAGGAGTTTCCACTGATAACACTGATGTTGTTGCTGCCAGTCTAAGCCATGATACTGTTTGTGCCTTCATAGCTACTCAGCCAAATGGATCTCAAATTAAATATGAAGATATCTTCCAGATTGATGATGATGACATAGAAGAGATGGACATCAAATGGAACTTGGCTTTGTTAAGCATGAGGGCTGATACATTTTGGTAGAGGACTGGTAAAAAGATTACCATTCAAGGATCTGATGTAGCTGGTTTTGACAAATCAAAAGTGGAATGCTTCAATTGCCACAAGATGGGTCATTTTTCCAGAGAGTGCAGATCACCAAGGAGTCAAGACAGAGGAAAGAGAGAGAGCTACAAGAAGGAACCTAAGGTGGAAGAGTCTGCTCCTAAGGCAATGATAGCCATTGATGGTATTGGATGGGATTAGAGTTATATAGCAGAGGAAGATGAAGCTTCAAAGAATCATGCTCTTGTGGCCAATGAAGAGGAAGTACCTACAGAATATGCTCTAATGGCCAAATCTAGCTCAAGCTCAGATAATGAGGTATATGGTGATTCCTTTTGTTCTAAATCATGTAGGAAAAACACAGAAAACCTCAACACTAAAATTAGTAAGCTTAATGAAGAACTTAGTGACTGTGAGACTGACTTGTATAACTAAAAAAGAGGTTTATCACAGGTTGAGGCTAGATTAGTTGAATTTAAAGAGAATGAAATTAAATTATGTGAAAAAATTAGAGTTCTTGAGAGAGATATAGAGCTTAAAGATAATAAAATTGAATATCTCAGGAATGAACTTGAAGAGGTAAAGAAAGAAAAAGAAAGCATAGAGTTTAAAATAGAGAAATTTAAAAATGCTTCAAAAGACCTAGACACAATTTTAGGAAGTCAAAGACTAGATAAGGAAAAGAAGGGTGTGTGATTTAATAAGTATAGTGTTGTCCCACCTCCTCCTGCACAAGTCTATTCACCTCCTAAGAAAGATTTGTCTTGGATGGGTTTACCTGAGTTTGTTGATGACACTGATTATAGTAGGCCTACACCTAGTGCAAATGTGTCAAAAGATGTTAGTGCCTTTTCCCTTGAACAAAGAGGATCATTTGATAATGTTGTGCCAAAGTCTATGATTAAGTTTGTAAAAGAAACTAGTTGTCCTAGTCTCTTTAAAGACAATAATACTAAAAATCCTAGGAAATCAACTGTGAAGTATGCAAAGATGTATAGGAACACCTCACAAAGTCCTAATGTTTGGTCTAACAATTTTGGTCCTCCAATCATTAAGGATTAGGATTATGAAGATGAAAGTGAAATTGAATCCACACCTAATAAAACTTATAGACCTAGCATTAAACAAAATAAAGATCATCCTATAGGGAACCAGAGGAATTGGAACAATCAAAAATCCCAACAGCTAGGAAAAGACTTTGTGATGCAAAATAAAGCATGTTACAACTGTGGTAGCTTTGAACATTTGAAGTTTGACTACAAACAAAATATATGGGTGGATAAGGGGAAAACCTGGGCAAGGATTAACCATTCCCAAGACAACATGAAATTCACATCTACCCATAAGAGTATGACACCCAGAGCTGTTTTGCTCAAATCTAGCACAAAACCCATTGCACTTAACAGATCTTTTTCCACTGCTAGATCTACATTGAATGTTGCTCAACCAAAATTGACATCTTTTGTTAAAACAACACATTCAAATGTAAAAATCCATTTGAAAGAAAATCAGTAGCTAAAAATAAAATTTGGGTTCCAACTGTTAGACCAAAAATTCCCACTGTTGGCTCAAAAGTTTCCACTGCTAAGCCAACAGTTGCTGCTGATAAGGGAAATAAGGGAAAAGCTGTTAAGGCATCAGCTCGTTGGATTTGGAAACCTAAGAAAAATTCCTCTAGTCAAGGTTCAAATTTCAATGGTGTATCAGTGACTTTCAAGAAATACCAATACATTGATACACAAGGCAGGCTCAAGTCAGTGATGGCTTGGGTCCCTAAAGAGAAATAATTCTCTTTTTTTATTATGCAGGGCATACCACAGGATAATATTGATGATAAAGGATATTGAGACAGTGGTTGCTCAAGGCATATGACTGGCAACATATCTTACCTTTCAGAGTATGAGCCTTTCAATAGAGGATATGTGTCATTTGGACATGAAAGAGGAAAGATTACTGGTAAATGTTCGATAAAGACCGGTAAACTTGATTTTGATAATGTTTATTTTGTGGAAGAACTCAAATACAATTTGTTTAGTGTGTCACAAATTTGTGATAACAAAAATAGTGTTTTGTTCACTGATTCTGAGTGCATTGTGTTGGGAAAAGACTTTAAGCTTGTTGATGATAAACATGTCTTGCTTAGAACTCCTAGGCAACAAAATATGTATTCCATTGACATGAAAAATATTGTCCGTAAAACGAATTTTAACTTTAATAATTGCGTTTTTAGCATACGTTTTCGATTAACAAAATAACTAATTTATTAAATATTTTTATTTAATAAATTATGATAATTAATATAAATTTAATTATTTTAGGTCGGTACGCGTTTTGTTCAAAATTTTTAGCGAGGACATTTCAGTCACCTTCTGACTGTTTTCAAGTCTCGGTCAAAACTGAAAAGTTGTCAGGAATGTCGTTTTACATTAAATTGCTTTAGAGTCCGAGTCGTGAAAACGTGATTTAGATGGTCGTTCTTATAAGTCAAGCCAGACCCTGAAAGGTCAAAGGTACAATAGTTATCTAAAGTTCCGAAAATTGCCGGATGTCACAGTACCTACCCCTTAAAGAAATCTCGTCCCGAGATTAAATTTGTGTTATCCGCTTAGTGTGACTAGGAACAAGACTTAAGATTTACTAAGCCAGTTGAACATGACGCTGATAACTTTATTCAGCAATATCTGATGTTTCGACACTTCTTAATATACATAGGTTTCGGCAAGGTTGACCATAAAACCTTGTTTTTGAGATTTAACACTTAAAAACTTAAATAAAATGACTTTTATGACTACTTTTAACTAATCTAAACTGACTCAAAAGCATAAAGTAAGTTTTGACCCATTTTCACCCATTAAACAGGTTAAACCAAACACCCCTTTAAAAACAGTTTTAGTACTTTTAACTTGATAAAAGCTATTTAAGCTAAAACTCTTCAAAGACCAGATGTTAAACAGCTTATAACAAACTTAATGAACAATTATAAGCAATCAAATAAGCCAGAATAATAAGCTAAGACACTTATGCTACTATTTTTGGTTTTTTTATAGTTTTTATTACATAACAAGTAAACTAAGATCTAAGCTAACTTATGAACATATTAAGCATTAAACAACAAATATAAGCAGAGATAAGCTAATTGAAACAACAATAAGCAAATATAAGCAATTAATAAGGAGATTAAGCTAGAATTGCAAATATAACTATGAAAATTTAAAAGGGAACTTACAATAGCCTTTGCTCTAAACAAGGCTTAATCAAATGCTTAAATAAGCCATCAACAAGCTCTAGCTTATCTTAGATAAGCTAGTATTGTCTTGGAAACTCTTCCATGACTGGTTTCCCTTCCAAAATCAGCTGAGGTAATTTGATTGAAGATTTTGAGAGATAATAAACTCATTTAAGCTTTAAAAACCTAAATGAGAGTGTAGCTAGCTTATGACAGATTATTAAAAGCTTATTGAACAGATGTGAGCTTATTTAAACCATTTTGCATATTAAGCAAAAGCAAATCAAATCACACGTTTAGAAGTGAACTATAATTTTATTACTGAAATATGAATTACAATGCTTTTTAAAAGGAAATTACAAGAATTAAAATGACATTTAAGCTAAAAATTACTAAAATACGTCTACACTAAGCTACACTAGATACTCCCCTTGTGAGTGAAGGAGGTCCTGTATTTATAGGAGAGAATGGATGCTTCTAGGCCTTGTGAACGCGTTCCCCTTGGTCTTGATCATCATCCTTCATTCCTTGCAATCATAGGCTCTTCAATCTTCACCGTTGGATCATTAAGTGAGCACACGGATTGCCAACGTGGCATTCCTTGTGTCAAAGGTTTGTGCTTCTTTACTTGTTTTTAGTATAAATTCCCATTTTGAGTGTGTTTCTTTGGATCCCACATGACATTCCCTTGGCAATTATAGCCAATGAGAGAGCTTTGATGACAATTTTTGATGCTGACTCATTACTTGGTACTTGAATCTTTGTTCCACATAGTCAATTGCATTTTACCCTTTGTTTTTGACAAGGTAAATGGAGGAGAATGACGATGAACAGTAAAACGGTATTTCCCGCGCCCTTTTCTTTTCTTTTTATAACTTTGTTTGACTGAGTGAATTTGGGCCCGGGTAAAAAGGATTGGGTCATGGTATATCTTTTGGGCTCGAGTTATACTTAAGAAGATAACTGGTTCGTAGCTTAGTATATACTTATATAGCAACCCTAATACAGATCCTAACCGAATGCCCTTGACCAAGGCAAAAGGTCAAATTCCACAAAAGGATAAAATACACAAGATAGAATCAATGATAAAAAGATTCCGGAAGAGATATTCCCGGGTCGTATGTCCCAACGAGGCTGCAATTGAAGGTAATCCTGGTTTGATGAGAAATTGAATGATGGAGAATATTTAGATATGATGGAAACACTGATATAATTACAACTAAAATTAATTAAATAAAACCTAATTTAATCTACGGGAAACAGATATAGGAAATGGGGATCTTAAAAACTACGGGAAACAAAATTAGTTATAGGGAAATCCTAAAATTAAATCTATACTAAAATACGGGGAACAGAATCAGGTATCGGGAAACCTAAATACTAAAAATTAAGAAAATAAATGCTAAATTAAATTAAAAATCAAAATTAAATTCTAATTAAGTTAATTTGAAAAATAAAAAAAAACTAGAACTAAAACGGAGGTCGTTTGAATGTAAAACGAAAAGAAACGGTAAAACGCACCCGGTAAAACCTCTAAAGACTGAAATTTAAGAAAAATTAAGCCTATACTAAATTTTATATTTTTCCTAGACACTAAATGACAAAAGAAAATTTTATAAAAAAGAAAAATATTTTTTTATTAATTTTCTGATTTTTTATGAATTTTTAAAGATTAATAACTAATTAAAACTAAGAAAATAGAAAAAGACAAAAAATAAAAGTTATAAAAATTCTGAAAAAATAAAATTAAATAAAGAAAAAGTTAACAATTCTAAAAATATAAAAATGCCCAAATTTTACTGAATAAATTAAAAGTAATTAAACTAATTAAAATTAAACCTAATTTATATTAATTAAATTAAATTAAACTAACAAAAGGACTAACAGGGAAGGGACATAAGGACTAACGGGGCAATAGGGTAGTTAACCACAGGGACTAACAATACTAACTATAAAATAGAAAATTACACAATTGGTCCCTGCACACCAACCCGATTACAAAAAAAGGTCCAAAGTGCTTATTATCAAAAAGCTATAAAAGCAAACTTGTAAAGGGGATTATGGTGAAGCTTTTTCATAAAAAGCACATTGCCTGAAATGAACTTAATAAGCCAGAAAAGTAGCTTTTTAGCTGACAGAAGCTTAATAAGCTTATTTTTCTTTCTTTTGGGGATTTAAGCCAACTAAATAAGCTAAAACTTATGGGGAACAGATAAATAGGGTAGGGGATTCTTAAATAAGCTAAAGTAACCTATAATAAGCCCTAAAATAAGCTGGTCTATATTAAAATAAGCTAAACAGTTTATAAAAAAAGGAGAATGCTGCAGGCTTTTAAGCCTGAATTAAACTAAGCTAAAGGGTGAATTAAGCTAAGAAAACTTGGGGATTTAAAGAGCAACTAATAAGCTATAAATAAAAGCTAAAATATCTAGGAGCTTAATACAAAATAAGCTAAATAAGGGAGGCTGAATGGTGGTGTCTAGCACCAGGGGAGGCAAGGCAGTGGCCAAGGGGCTTATTTTGGCTTATTGAAATAAGCACATCAGTGATTTTTAGCCAAAACAAGATCCAAACAGATTTATAGGGGTGGTCAATGAGCTTATTTCCAAACTATGAGAGCTTAAGGCCTAATTAAAACCGCTGATAATTAAGCTCTAAGTTCAAGGTTTCAAAAGAAAATGCATACCACCTTTTGACTCATACTTGGTCAAATTAAAGGGACAGAACAAGGGGGTGGTTAAAATGGCTAGAAACAACAACCATAAGCACAATAACAAGGTGCTTAAGCTGCATAAGCAGCTGGAGCACTTAAGCTCAATTTGGCTTATTGAAATTTTAACAGATTATAGAGGCCACTTAAACCTAATGAAGCCTACACACTCAGCCAAAAGTGGCTGAGTGCACTTGACCCATGCACAACCCCATATGACCCATTTTCATGCTAAACCAAACACCCCCTTAATTTCTAAAAATCGAATTTCTTAACTGATTTTGGTGAAATAAAGCTAAGAAAAGTGTTCACAAGTGGGGTTTAATCACTTTAAAACATTCTTACACAAGTTTAAACAGGATTAAACAGCTTAATTCATATTTCAAATTTTTGACAAATGCAATATCACAAAAACTCTTAACTTGTATTGAAACTGAAAGTAATACAACAAAAACTTAAAAAGAGACTGAGTACAATGATTATAAAAGCAAACTTGATTAAAATTTAAACTAAGAAAGTAAAAACGGGATTTTTTTTTTCTTTGACTTGTTCTCTTCTCTTTTATAGAGGCTCTCAGCCTTCTTGGCTCATGGGCTGTGCTTGTTGTGAGAGTAGGAAGCTCTTGATGCAATCCTAGCCCTTGGCTTGCCTTGAATACAATCTCACCATTGAAAGGGTGCTTCGGGTTGAGTGATTTTCAAGTGGGAGGGGATATAGGGGCAGGGTAAGGTGGGAAAAGGTGAGGGGTGAGCTGTGAGAGGTTTGGGATAGTGGTATTGCAAGAAAAACCGTGGGAAATGGTGGTATGGTTTTTGGCGGGTACGGGGTGTGTACAGGGGTGGTTCGCAGGGTTTAAAAGAGAAGATTGGGGAAGAGGCAAGAATGCCCCCCCAACTCTTTCTCTCTTTTCATTTCTTTTTGGCCCGAAAACAGTTATACACAAGTTTAGAAAGTGACGGTTTTGGTCCTTGTGGTTTTATAACAAAAGAGAAAAAAGGAAGTTTTGGCAATTTGCAAAAATGGTCCCTGCTGTTTATAACTAATAAAAGAAATGCCATTTGGCAGTTTTAGTCCTTCCCTTTATTTTACCATTTTTCTTTTATAAAAAACTTTTAAAAATGACAACTTTAGCCCCTAAAGTTTTATAAAAAAGGATTTTGGGCTTTTGTTGGGCTTGGGTTTGTATTGGGCTTGTATTGGGCCCACTGGGTTTGGGTTTGGGCCCAATAAGGTTTAGGCTTAAGTTATTGGGCTTTTTAAGGCCCAATAAGGTACAGGTTTGGTTATTGGGCTTTTTCAAGCCCAATAAGGTTATGAACTTTGTCAATTGCTCACAAATGGGCTCTTGTTGTAATGATTGAGGGCCCATTTGTTTCACAGGTCTTCATAGTTATTTTTATACTATTGGGCTTTCGGCCCATAGATGGGTAAGATCTGCATTCAATAGTCTTCTTCAGTTCGGCTCCGGTTTTTTGACTGCTGATTCTTTAAATATTGGACTCTGACTCTATGGCATTTTGGACTTTCTTTGGCCCTTGATTTTGCACAGTCTTTTCCATTCCATGCTCAGTTTTGTCATTTTGGCTTGGTTTTCTGCCCTTTTGATGATATCCACTTCCTGCACAATACAAATGCAAAACAAACATATATTTGGCAGTTTTTGTCTGTTTTTGGTCATTTAAGCTCGTTTTTAGAGGTAAAAGATATGTGTAATTAAGCACTTATCAAATCCCCCAAACTAAGGTATTGTGTGTCCTACGCAATGTGTTGAAGTAAACATGGTAAGCCCCAGTCTTCACCATTTTTCTGATTTACACTAACTACAACTAATATTTTTGGGATTTTCTCATTTTTTTAAAAGTTTGACTTTCTTTATTTATTAATTTCTGGAGATCATTAGAATGAGAAGGTCCGTGAGTGATCTACGGATGTCCCTGACGGTGTAAATTCAGCGTCCCGATTTTTCACAAGTTCCAAGCAAAGCAATTTAAACCAAGATCATATCGATATAAGTTTAGATTGTTAAGCCCTCATACTTATGATTGTGATTTTCAACTCCCCAACATGGGATATCGATTGAATGTGTGTACTCATTTTAAATTTAACATAAGACCATCTTATTATCATAGTCATATTCCAAAATGAATCATGACTCAAAAGCAACAACTTCTTACAGACTTCGTTACTTGATTTCAGATTTAAACTTTAGAACTTTTTGAACAAATTCAACATATAATATAAGTTCTGAAAGCTAGGAATGCGATTGCTTAGTTTGAACCCCTACCTCTCGTGGTTAACGGAATCGGATATCACAAACCAACGGACCGGTGTTCTTAGTTTGAAAACCCACCCCGTTGCTTAGCGTAGTGGGGGAAAATCACTTATACAACACCTTATTCCTAATATGGCATTGGATTGGTTGTCTTAGTTGGAACCTCACCTA
Organism: Tanacetum coccineum; assembly: GCA_026074375.1. Classification (NCBI taxonomy): domain Eukaryota; kingdom Viridiplantae; phylum Streptophyta; class Magnoliopsida; order Asterales; family Asteraceae; genus Tanacetum; species Tanacetum coccineum. Next base: position 38,720 of record BQNB010018022.1, read on the forward strand.
GACCATTCATTCCAAGTGAGTATCACGACAACATACCAAATCTAGCTAGCAAAGACGTCTTAGTTTGAACCCCCACCTCCGTTGTAGCGGAGTGGGTAAGGTACTAGTGGGTATCACGACAACATCTTTAACTTGCTCCATAATATCAACTGCATGCTTCATTGCAAAATTGCACTATTCATGCATTTTTGCATTCACATTTCATTCATTGCTTCTTTGGCTATTTATCTTTTTAATCACTATATAAATCTCGCTTTGAAAATCAAGTGACAAAAATGTGAAGCTTTTTCTGAAAAACATCGATTGACTTAGTTGAATTAAATTGAGTGGTATGATTAGTGTGGATTAGTAATAGTTCTCGGGGAGAGAAAAACCACAAGTTACTTGTATAAGTTTTTGCAAGATATTGCTTTAGCACATTAAACTTATATTTAACTCTATCATTCTCGTTCTTCACATTTATGAAAATTCATAAGCAAACATACCACCCCACTATAGAATTCGTGTAAGCTTGGCCTAAAGGAACTAGCTAAGGGCTCAACACGCCCTATCAGTCAAAAATTATTCTTATTATACCCAAAAGGGGAAAAAGCAAAACTGTGACAAAACACTTATTATATTTTTGAAAAAAATTTTCAATTTTTTCATTTTTGGTATTTTGGTGGTAATTATAAAAAACGGGTGGTTTACGTTCAGGAAACAATGATGCCAGGCAATCAATCAAATCGAAGATACCCCCCCAACACTAGGAACTAATTACATCGTCCTCGATGTTTTGAAGGGTATTACATTAATCTAAGGCGTTTATGAGGTATGCCAAAAGATAAAAACGTAAGTCGATAAGATTAGGATATGGATTCCCAAAATTGAAGCTGAAGATGGTGAAACTCTTGATGAATGACCCTCAAAACTGCGAGTCTCCACAAATCCGGGCAATCTGGGACAATAACAACAACAATGGAAATCCCGGGTAATGGAAAAAGACATGTTAATTTACACAACAACATAACACTATTACAACTAAGGATAAAGATTGGGGTGCCTCCCATCGAAGCGTTTGTTTAGGGTCACGTGCTTGACCCATTCCAAGGATATATTGATCCTTGGGGGAAAGTTGGAGATCTGGAAACTACCAAGTGTGGTACGTTCCCTCCAAAGTAGTGTTTGACCGTTGGGACCATTCACTTTGTAAAAAATTTGGCCCGTTGGCTTGAGAAAGTCAACAGTGCCGTATGGATAATACTTTAGTGATGGTTGAAAGTGCCACTTTCCAAAACGGGAATTTTAGTTTGCCCGAGAGAACATCTTTAATCTGGACTTAAAGAGGAGGACTCGATCACCAATGTTTAAAACACTGGTTTTTGATCTTGGTGTCATGGAGCCTCTTTGTTTTGGCCTATAGATCAAAGAGTTCTCCATAGGCTATGATCACGATAGTCATTAAGTTCATTGAGTTGAATTTCGGTGATCACCCGTAATTAAGGATCGAAGTTTTTGCTTGCATTAAGGCCCAGTAGGCTTTGTGCTCAAGCTCGATCGGAGGAAGATTGGCATGGTTTTTTTTTTTTTTTTTATATTTTGGCCTTTCCATAACAAGTTTGGTAAGGAGTACACCGATGGTTTGAGTGTTTGTTCAAAGCCTGTGCGGAAGGCCCATAAGTGCATCATCTAGTTTAGTCCGACCAGGGGAGGCACGGTTTTCATCCTATGGTCCTTTCAAGGATTCTTTTCAAGCCACGATTTGATACTTCCATGCCCACTTGTTTGTGGGTGAATAAGCGGTGGAGAGACGTGAGTAACTCAACTTTCTGCCATGCCCCTTTGCAACTGGTCATTACAAAAATGGGTTCTGCGATACTTTTTGATGCACGTGGGGGAGCTCCAACTTGGGGAGTGCGGAAGGATTTCAGAAATTTGACAATCTACTCGGGATCATTGGTGTGGGAGCGCTTTCGCTTAAACCCATTTTGACAAATAGTCGATGCCCGAGGAATTACTTGTTCCCTCGTGAAGAGGGGAACGGGCCATAAAGTCGATGCCCCACCATGTCAAAGATTTACAAACTTGGATTGGAGTTTTGAGGCTTCATCACGTTGTGAAGTTTTTCCTTGACGTGGGCAGCGTCACAGTTTCTTGACAAATCGTGGGCATCTTTATAGATGGTGGGCCAAGAAAGAAGAAACCGGAGTCAAAGATTCTTTTTTGGCTGTGAGGTTCATGCACCATGATGTCCCCCGGGGGGGTCATTGTGGGCAAGCTGAGAGAATTCAAAGGCTTCATTGCCGTGTTGCACACATAGCCTGATCACTTGATCCGCACCAAAATTTTAAACAAGAGGGGTATCCAAAAATAATGTTTCTCGTTCCTTGAAGAGAACTTTATTCTTTGTTGGTTACTTTGCCCTTCACAACGAAGGTTAACCCGCGTGATAATTTGCAAAGTCGGGCACAAACCACGGGGTTCTAGGAATTTCCACGAAAGGTCACCCCATATTTAAACGTCTCAGAGGATAATCTTTCATTTATCATCTTTAGGTTTCATTGGACGTTTTCATACGGGTTTTTCCCAATCTGGACAGATGTTCGGCTCGCCGAGGTTCTCGGCTCTTTAGTATCAATAACTTTGCAGTCAAAGTCTTGGAGGAGGAGAACCCATCGGAAGCAGCTAAGCCAATCTCGCCTTGGCATCCCTTTTTTGCAAAGTAGATACTTAAGGGCGGATGGTCCCGTATGCACTATGCTTTTGTTCATGTTGAGGTTAAAAGCCTGAATTTCGCGGAAAAGCATACACCTATGGAAAGTTATTCTTTTTTCTTGTCGTTAGTTGTAGTTTCGTTTGTGTGCTTCAATCAAGGTCTTAACTAGCATAGTGGGAAGAGGCACCGAAAATGTTTTTCTGCCGTTTGCCCCAAAACGCACCTATGGCGAAATCGCTTGCATCGCACATTAAGTAATGGAAGGGTCCAGTTTGGAGCAATCAAGATTGGAGCTTCCGTAAGTCTATTGTCAATGGTTTGGAAAGCTGAATGCAGTCATCGGAGGAAAAAGATGAATGGAGTATTCTTCTCAAGGAGAGGGGTCATTTGGTCGGATATTTTTGGAGAAAATCCTGAATGAACCGCCGGTTATAAAAACCGGCATGACCGAGGAGAAAACTTTAATTCCTTGACGGTAGTGGGATGAGGTAATTTTGCAATGACATCGATTTTGGCTTTTGTCAACTCAATACCTTTCTTAGAAATTCTTTGGCAGTGACAATGCTCTTTGGACCATAAAATGGCTCTTCTCCCAGTGAAGGCTAAGTTGGTGTCTTCACACCTTCGAAGAATGATGTTTGTCTAAACGGGGTCGGGAGAGAGCTGTTTTGGAAAGAATTCCCAACGACGGAGAAGTGAAGTCGTCCATAAAGACTTCCATCGTCTTCTCAACCCATGTCATGAAAGATTGCTAACTACAGCGTTGAAACGTTGCCTGGAGCTCATTGCATAAGCCGAAAGGCTTGCGTCGTAGGCTAACGTTCCGTTTTATGGGCAGTAAAAAGTAGTCTTTCTTGATCAGGGGGTCACATGGGGAATTTGAAATAACCGGAGGAAAACCATCGAGGAAACAGTAGTATTCATTCCCGCTAATCTCTCAAGCATTTGGTCCATGATGGTAGAGGGAAAGTGGGTCTTTGCGAGGTGCGTTCATTTAACTTACGATAGTCAATGCACACTCGCCATCGGTAAACCAAAGAGTTGGAATCAACTCATTTTCCTCGTTACTACCACAGTCTTCCTCCCCTTCTTTGGTTACACAATGGTATCGGGCTAACCCAAGGAACTGTCCGGATGAGATTAGGGTAAATCAAATCCAGCTTCGAGAAGTTTTTCAACCTCCTTTTTAATAACATCGTGGATTTTCGGATTCACTCTTTTTGATGTTGGACCGCTGGTGATAGTTTCCCTACCATCTATATGTGTGTAAGAATCTTGTGGGTACAAAATTTCTGGGTTGATACCCTTGAATGTCAGACAGTTTCCAAGCGAGGCTCGCTAGTTGGGACCCTTTTAGCACTTTTACGAGGACGGGATTTTTCTCCAACATCCAACTCTTTAGCAATAATGACGGTACAACTTGTTGGTCGCCCTCCAAAAATGCATACTCGAGATGGGGAGGCAGAATTCCTGAGTTTCTCCTCAGTAGGTTTCATCAATGGAAGAATTGGTTGTATTAGTTTCACAGACTTCAAGCTCAGTTCGGCCTTCTGGTAGAGATAAGTTCCTTGACTTGGTTGGGGGGAAGTGGTGGTTCATATTCAAGATGGCTTCTAGAATAAGAATGGTCCCCTAGGATCATATGTAGGAAATGGATTATATGCTGGACAATCCGGATCATCTGCTAGACCAAGGAACAGGTCGGTTCTTCGAGAAGCAGGAAATCACTATCTCCCCAAATGGTGTTAGGGTAGGGAGTAAGAAGTAGCAACAATTGGATCATTATTACGGAAGGTGGTATTTCCACTCGCAAATTATATCAGTAAAACTAAGAATTCTTTGAGAGTATTCCTCACAAGCCATATCAATGACGTCAATTTGTTTGCCGGTCTGTGAGTGTAAATGGCCGCGTATCTCGAATTTGATCCAAATTGTAAGTGATGGCTTCACTTCCTATTCTAAGAGGGTTAATTCACCCTTGTGACATCAATCAAAAGCACGACTGGGTTTTGTTTTTAAGAAGCACCTCCGAGAATTAAAGGGATCGGGGATCTGGCTCAAAATTTCAAACCACAAAGTCGGGCTGGAATGTGAAATACACCAATTTAACGGAGCTTCTTTTGCCATTCCCATTGGTTTAGAATTGATCGATCCGCAAGTTCGAGTGTCATGCATCGTTGGTGTAGATGCAGGAAAGTGATTAGTGAAAGCTTTTCCCAGCTGAACATGGCATTCGATTAATGCTTGAGCACCGAGGAGATCGGCTAATGAATAAGATTCATCCATCACTGGAAATTCACAAAGGAATCAGGAACTTGCCTCGGGGTCTCCAAGTTTTCTGGGTAATTGTTCAAGATGACGCCGAAACAATGTTCATTCATCGAAGTTCGGCTAGACAGGTTCTTGGAAGTTCGAGGCCACCTTCAGTAAGTTTCTCTTATCCAAGTAAGGTTCTTAGAGTCGCGGCGAATATTTTGGGCATCAAAACAAGAGCATTCGTAAAAACTTAATCTCGAAAATCATCCTTTGTAACAGATTTATATAATTTTTGACGATTTGTTCATTTGCTTATACGGCTCTTTTATTATCACGCCCTCGAGGATAGGGAAGAGAAAACTTTTAGGTTTAGTGTTTGGCTACGGGCATAGCAACAATAGGAGACAACAATGGGCTCAAGAACTGGAGTTGTGATTGGTCAGGACCTACCGGAGGTTGGAACGGGTTTGCAGAGTTACTTTGTGAAAAGCGGGTGGCCACTTGTTGGTCCTTGTTACCTCGGGTATTGGCTTCACTATGAAAGAGTAGGAATTGGAGGTCCATGCTATGCAACACCACTTCGGGTAGTGATTTACCCTTTAAGTCTTCTCTAGGGTTAGAAACTGTGTTACCAGGGAGTGTCCTGAACCTGAAGTAGAAGCGGTTTGGGGTTACCACAACTTAGCCAACATATCAGTTCAGATTTGCCATTTGATTTGTTCAATTTGGCTTATGTTTCAAATTTGCTGCGCTGACCCTGGTTTTTGGAGGTTGATTTTGCATATAATTCTCATGATAGCATCGATATGCCTTGACGTAGTTGTTCAAAATCGTTTGGTGACACTGGTGTCTAGTGTGTCCTGAGGACCGGTGGGCTTGAATAAGGCGGGAAGATGATTAACCTTGGGGTTCTCTGAGTTGATTCTGACTGAAATTGGACTGGGTTTAAAATTTCCACCTCTGTTGTTTTGGTTTTTTGAAAATTGCTCTCCCGGTTTTGGTTAAAAGTTATTCCCCCGATTGACATTTTAGCATTAGTAGCTTGAGAGTTCTGACGGTGGAAAACTGGCGGTTAATATGATTTTGCAACCATTTGGGGTCAGAAATTGGAGTTCCAATGGTTGTAATTAGCTGCAGCGGCTTTTGTGACTAATACTAGAAATGTTCTTTTGTGCCGATAAACGAGGCCTATGATGGGCTGGGCAGTTTTTGTGAGAATGGGGCACACCACAAGTATACACAAACTTAGCTCAATGCTTTGGCAAGGTTTTCGATGTCATGTGCAGGAGTGCAGGAGCTGGGCTGGGAGCAGAAAGCTTGGTTCTTCTTGTTAAGAGCAATGCATCTGGACAATATCCTTAGTTCAGCAAACATCAGAAAAACAGCTTGGGTGGAAGAGTTCCGTACTTACCTTGGCAATAAATTAAATAAAAACTGCCTTAGCTCGTGTTTTGACGAACTTTGGAACTTGCTCTCGATGTTTTTTAAACATTGCGAGGCATTTTGTCCAAAAAAAGTTTTCCCACCTGCTGCGGGAGGAGTTCATGAATCTTGTCTTTAATGTTCAAAGCATTTTAGAATGTATCAAGTTGATGAATTCTGAAGAATTCCATGGTGTGGACATGCCCTAAAGTAGATCATTGAAACGATCCCAAGCCATGTAAACGATTCATGAAACACCTCTCTGAAATCTTGGATGAATTCTATGCGCTGAGATTCGTCGTTTTAGAGGGAGGGGAAAAACTGGTTGATGAATTTGGTACAAGATCGTCCCAAGTTTGAATGGATCTGAGGGGGTTCTTTTTTCTAGCCATATTCGGGCTTTTGCTCTCCTCGAATTAGAGATGGAAAAAAGCATAAGCTTATCGTAGCAATTGGAACATTGGGGACCCTCATTGTTGGAGGTGTCATGTTGAAAGTACGGATTATGAGCATGGGGTCTTCTTTGTCATGATCCTGAAGAACTGTTGTGTTTGGAACAAGATTGATTAACCCATGCTTTAGCTCGAATTGGTTTGCCACATTTCAGGAATAAGGATTTTTGCGTCCTCGTACCCCTCGGTGGGGTGCTTGGAGCAATTGAGCCATAGTTCGAGTGTCTGCCATTGGCTCTACGGTAGGATCTTCCTGAAATGGGTATTCTATACGAAGAGGTTCGATAACAACTGGCGTTCCTTCTGGTGGAGGAGGTCGCTGCTCACGAGACTGAGATCGAGTGCGCATGCACAAAAATCGGAAATAAAAAAAAAAAAGAAAGTTACACTATTTTTTTTGGATTTTTGGATTTAAAATATATTCACAATCTATTTTTAAACGGACAAGAGATAGACAACTTAAGCCAAATAAGCTCAATCTTTCTTCACGGTAAGCTCGCAGATGAAAAACGATCAAGAGTTCGAGCGGAGAAGGTAGTAGGAATGCGCGAAAGCTTATTTCTCCTTTGGGTGTAGTTTAGGAACAACCCTCCTTAAAATCCCACTTTTAGTTTGTTGATCAGAATGAGGTGAGGTTTATTTCGTAGTGAACAGAAGGAAGTTTTTAAATCTTTGGTTCGATTGGGAACTCAGTAGTTCACCGGAACTTATTATGATAATACCCTCAGTGGAGGAAATATTATATTTTGGTATTTTACCAATTAGTGATTTTTAATTTTTATGGACAATTTTTTTATTTTTTTGATTTTTTTGGTTTTTTTTTTTTTTTTTTTTTTTTTTTTTTTTTTTTTTTTTTTTTTTATTGATTGTACTAATAAAAAGAAGAAATAAATCTTTTGTAGTTTTATTTAATATGATATATGAATAATTAAGACAAGTTCAGATCAAAGTCGGATAGAATAGTAGCAAATAACAGCAAATGCTCCCCGCGGCATCGGCGCCAAAAATGATTCGTTGACGGTTATACACTTAAATCTGCTCAATTGCAAATCTAACGAAAATTCCCTTAACCAAAGGAAAAGGTCAAAAGCTACACGAGAGATTAAATCTTATATAGAATCAATGATTAAAAGATTCCGGAAGAGTATTTCCCAGGGTCGTATGTCCAAAGAGGCTTGCATGTGCAATTGAAAATTATTCCTGTTTGATGAGAAATTGAATGAGGGATAGAGAATATATGTTGGGAATCACTGATATAATTCAACCTAAAATTAAATTAAATAAAACCTAATTTTAATTTAGGAAAACAAGCAAAGGAAATGGGGATCTTAAAAACCTTAAATGGGCAACACAAATATATAGGAAATTGGGGGAAGGGAAGGGAAATCCTAAAATTAAATCTATATTTAAAATACGCGGGAACAGAATAGGTATCGGGAAACCTAAATATTAAAAATTAAGGAAAATAAATGCTAGTTAAATTAAAAATCAAAATTAATCTTAATTAAGTTAATTTGAAAAATAAAAGAAAACTAGAACTAAAACGGGGTCTAGTTTGAATGCAAACGAAAAGAAACGGTTTAAACGCACTCGACCAAACGGGGTCTAAGACTGAAATTTTATAAAAAAAATTAAACCTATACTAAATTTTATATTTTTCCTAGACATAATGACAAAAGAAAAATTTTTTACCAAAAAGAAAAATATTTTATTTATTAATTTTTGATTTTTTATGAATTTATAAAGATTAAAAATAATTAAAAACTAAGGGAAAATAGACAAAGACAAAAAATAAAAAGTTATAAAAATTCTGAAAAAATAAAATTTAAATAAAGAAAACGTAAACAATTCTAAAAGAAATATAAATATTGCCAAATTTTACTGATTATATAAAATGTAATTAAAAACTATATAATTTTAAAACCTAAGTTATATTAATTAAATTAAAATTAAACTAACTAAAAGTTAACTATAGGGACTACAGTTTGAAAAAGGACACAAGGAAAAGGTGGTAACAGGTTAACTAACACATGGACACTGAGGTAACTACAAAAGAGATGAAATTACCCTACCAGTCCCTGAAGTGAACCGATTACAAGGTGGGTCCAACAGTTATTATCTAAAAGTTATAAAAACAAGTTGTTAAAGGGGCTTGAGCTTATCATTTTTTATAAAAGGACTAGTAGCTGAAAGGGTCTAAATAAGCCAAAAACATGAGCTTATGGGGCTGACAGAAACTTATTAAGCTTATGAGCTTATTTGCTTTTTCTTTGAGGTTTAAGCTAACAAAATAAGCTAAAATCTATGGGATAAGCTACTAGGCCTAAGGGTACCCTAAATATAAGCTAGGTCACTAGATTAAGCCCTAGAATAAGCTAAAAATGACTTAAGCTATGTTGACAGTTTTAAAAGAAAACAGAAAAAATGGGGACTTTAAGGCCTAAATAAGCTAAGCTAAAGGCTGAGATAAGCTATAAGAATTTGGGGAATTAAAGGGCTACCTATAGGCTGTATGAAAAAGCAAAAAGAACCTAGGGCTTAGAATCAAATAAGCTAGAAAAAGGGGGCTTAATATGGTGCTCCAGAAGGGGAGCTTAAAGGCAGTGGGCTCTCTTTAAAGGGTTTTTGGGCTTATGAAAATAAGCTCTTATGAGCTTTTTAGCCAAATCAATCACAATTGATTAATAGGGAATGCAAATGAGCTTATTTTCAAAGATTAGGCTTCTAAGGTTAAGAAAAAGCTGCTGATAATGGGGCTTAAAGTCAGCTGTTTTCAAAGATCATGCATAAAGCTAAACTTGACTCATACTTGGTCAAACCAAAGGGACAGCACAAGGGGGCTTTCTTTTTGGCTTCTTGTAACTCAAACAACACAAGAAATAAGGTGCTTAAGCTGTTTCATGGCTAGCCTTATAGCCCTTATGGGCACTTTGGTCATGTTATATTTTGACAGAATACAAAAGGGGGACAAAAAACTTATTTTGACGCTAAAAGTGGGATTTAAATGGCTTAATAAAGCTTCTACACACTAGCCAAAAGTTGGCTGCGTGGTTACACACCCATAACCAACCAAAATGACCATTTCATGCTAAACAAACACCCCTTTTTTTATTAAAAATCGATTTGTTTTTTTTTTTTTATGATTTTTCGGTGAAATAAAGGCTGAGATAAGTGTTACAAGTGATTTTTAATACTTTAACACATGTTTATTTAAGATTAAACAGATTAAAAGCTTTAAATTAGTACTTAAATTTTTGACAATGGTAATTTTCACAAAACACTTCTTAACTTTTATTTAAAACTGAAAGTCATTACCAACATAAGCTTACAAAATAAATGAATAACACTTAAAATGCTTACAAGAAAGGCTTAGAATATATAATTTAGCTAAAAAATAAAAAAAATGGTGTTTTTGCTTCGGTTGGTCTTCTCCTTTTATTAGGCCAGTCTCAAAAAGACTTGGGACGACGTTTGTGGTGAGATGAGGAAGCCTCACAAAATAAATAATCCTAGCCCTCCATTGGATTTCTTACAATCTCACCATTGAAAGGGTGGCTTCGGGTTGAGTGATTTCAGTGGGGGGGATATAGGGGCAGGGGGGTAAGGTGGAAAAGGTTTAGGGGGTGAGTCGTGAATTTTGAGGGTACTTGGGATAGTGGTTTGTGGTTTGGCCCTTGTAAACGTTTTATTTTTTTTTTTTTGGGGAAAGGGTGGTATGGTTTTTGGCGGGTACGGGGTGTGTACAGGGGTGGTTCGCAGGGTTTAAAAGAGGAGTTGTGGGAAGAGGCAACGGAATGCCCCCCACTCTTTCTCTCGTTTCATTTATTTTTTTGGCCCGGAAAACAGTTATACAAAGTTTAGAAGTGCTGGTTTTCGGTCCTTGTGTTTTTATAAAACAAAAGAGGAACAAAGGATAGTTTTGGCAATTTGCCATAAATGGTTCCCCTGGTGTTTATAACTATTAAAAGCAAATGCCATTTGGCAGTTTTAGTCCTTCCCTTTATTTTACCATTTTTCTTTTATAAAAAACTTTTAAAATGACTCTCTAACTTTCGCCCCTAACTGTTTTATAAAAAAGGATTTTGGGCTTTTGTTGGGCTTGGGTTTTGTCTTGGGCTTGTATTGGGCCCAACTGGGTTTGGGTTTGGGCCCAATATAAGGTTTTATGGGTATGGAGTGTGGTTTTGTGTGTACAATGGTGAGATTGGCTGTTAATGGGCTAGGATTGGGCCTACAAAGTCTTCACAAGGCTTTGTCAATTGCACACAAAATGGGCTTTGTTGTAAATGATGAAGGGCCCATTTGGTCTTTTCACAGTCTTCATCGTTATACTATTGGGCTTGCCGGCCCATTCAGATGGGTAAAGATTGCAGTTGATAGTATTCTTCAGTTTGGCTCCGGTTTGACTGCGTGAGTCTTTAATATCGACTCTGACTTTGGCCATTTTTTGGACATTGGCCTTGATTTTGCACAGTCTTTTCCATTCCATGCTCAGTTTTGTCATTTTGGCTTGGTTTTCTGCCTTTTTGATGATATCCACTTCCTGCACAATACAAATGCAAAACAAACATATATTTGGCAGTTTTTGTCTGTTTTTGGTCATTTAAGCTCGTTTTTAGAGGTAAAAGATATGTGTAATTAAGCACTTATCATCAATTCATGAAAATGAATACCGCTTCATCCTCGGGTTCGGGAACTCTTCCAAGTAACACCGTTACTAACCCAAGGGAAGATTTGAAAGGTATTACCACCCGAAGTGGTGTTGCTTATAAGGGACCAACGATTCCTACTACTTCTTCTTCTTCTCCTAAAGTAGTAGAACGTGAAACCGAGGTGACAAAGGATACGGTGCCTCCTACTAATAACGAAAGTACCAAAGACGTCCAACCTCCGGTTGTCCACAGTGAAACTTAAGTACTAATTTGAGCCGTTGTTGCTCCCGTTGAAGCTCCCGTTAGTGCTCCGAAGCCTAACCCGAAACCGTCAATTCCATATCCGTCTAGACTTAATGATCAAGAGATCCGCAAAAAAGCTAACGACCAAATTGAGAAATTGTATGAAATCTTTAAAGATTTGAGTTTTGAAATTAGCTTCAAGGATGCTTTGATTCTTATGCAAAAATTATGCTCCTCGCTCTGAAGCTGTAATTGGATGGAAACAAAGAGAAAAATTAGTGGAATGGCTTAGAACGCCTTTTATTTAAATTGTTACTATAGTAATTTCCGTTAAGTTAACCAGATTTTTCGGCGGTCCTCCTCAAAAAGTTACCCGAAAAACTTGGAGACCCCGGCAAATTTCTCATACCGTGTGATTTTCCTGGAATGGATGAGTGCTTAGCCTTGGCCGATCTTGGCGCTAGCATTAATCTCATGCCATTATCCGTGTGAAAAAAGCTTTCTCTTCCGGAACTCACTCCTACTTGTATGACTCTTGAACTTGCGGACCGTTCGATCTCTCGTCCGATCGGTATCGCCGAAGATGTCTACGTAAAAGTAGGAAAGTTTCAATTCCCGGCCGACTTTGTAGTTGTAGACTTTGATGCCGATCCCCGAGTCCCCCTAATTCTCGGGAGATCCTTCTTAAAAACCGGGCGTGCTTTGATTGATGTTTACGGAGGAGAATTAACTCTTTGTGTTGGAAAAGAAGTCGTAACATTCAATCTTGATCAAACTTCGAGATACTCCTCTAATTATGATGATAATTCGGTTAACCGAATCGACATCATTGATATGGCTTGTGAGGAGTATTCTCAAGAAGTTCTCGGTTTCTCCGATGTGATCGTGAGTGGTAATCCTACTCCTTATTATGACCCAATCGTTTCTACCTCTTCTCCGACCCTCACTCCCTTCGGGGATAGTGATTTTCTTCTAGAGGAAGTCGATGCTTTCCTCGCTCTTTAAGATGATCCAACTTCATTGGAAGTTGATCACTCTTATTACGACTTGGAGGGGGACATTCTTCTTCTTGAAGCATTTCTCAATGATGATCCATCATTACCCCCTCCTACTCAAGGAATGTATTTGCCTGAAATTCGAAAAGAACTTAAAATTTGTGAAGCTAAAAATGATAAATCTTCAATTGATGAACCTCCCGAGGTCGAACTCAAGGACTTACCTCCTCATCTTGAGTACGCATTTTTGGAGGGTGACGACAAGTTGCCCGTCATAATTGCTAAAGACTTGAGTGTCGAGGAAAAAGCCGCTCTCATAAAGGTTTTGAAGTCACACAAGCGAGCCATCGCTTGGAAACTCTCCGACATTAAGGGTATTAACCCGGAATTTTGTACTCACAAGATTCTTATGGAAGAGGACTACAAACCGGCGGTCCAACATCAAAGACGGGTGAATCCGAAAATCCACGATGTCATCAAAAAGGAGGTTGAAAAACTTCTTGACGCCGGATTAATTTACCCGATCTCGGATAGTCCTTGGGTGAGCCCCGTACATTGCGTACCGAAAAAAGGTGGCTTTACCGTTGTTGAAAATGATGAAAAGTTGATCCCGATGTTTAGTTACGGGGAGTGGCGTGTATGCATTGATACCGTAAGTTAAATGAAGCCACCCCCAAAGATCATTTTCCACTTCCCTTTATGGACCAAATGCTCGAGAGATTGGCGGGAAATGAATACTATTGTTTTCTCGATGGTTTCTCGGGTTACTTTCAAATTCTATTGATCTAAAGATCAAGAAAAGAACCACATTCCGTGTCTATGGAACGTTCGCCTATCGTCGCATGCTTTTGGGTTATGTTAAAGCATCGTGGACGTTTTCGATGGTGTATGAATGCTATTCTTTCACGATATGATCGAAAAAATGATGGAAGTCTTTATGGATGACTTTTCGGTCTTTGGGAATTCATTCGGAACTTGTTTCTCCCATTTAGACAAGATGCTTAAAAGGTGTGAAGAACCATCTTTGTCTAAATTAGGAGAAAGTCATTATATGGTTAAAGACGGGAATTGTCTTGGCCACAAGATTTCAAAGACGGATTTGAGGTTGATAAAGCCAAAAGTCGACGTTATTGTCTAAGTTAACCTCATCCCACTACCGTCAAGTGTGTTCGGAGTTTTTCGGTCATGCCGGTTTTAGCCGAGGTTTCGATTAAGGATTTTTCCAAAATTTTTGACCGATGACTCATCTTCTGAGGAAATATACTATGTTCATCTTCTCCGCGGAAAGTATTCAAGCTTTTGAAACGTTAAAGAAAAAACTTACCGAAGCTCCAATATTGATTGCCCCCGACTGGGACTTACCCTTTGAGCTTATGTGCGATGCAAAGGGACTATTGACATAGGTGCGGTCTGGGGCAACGTCATGAAAATCACTCTTTTAGGCCTATCGCTTATGCTAGTCAAACATGAGCGAGGCGAATCGCATTACACCACGGACGGAGAAAGAAATGTTAGTTGTTGGTGTACGCTTTGAAAACTTTGAACTTCCCTATATTGAAAACAAAAAGCATTGTGTATACGGATCTACTCAGGCCCTTAAATATCTCTTTGCTAAAAAAGATTCCAAGGCGAGATTGCTCCGGTGGGTTCTCCTCCTTCAAGAGTTTAAATCAAAGTTAATTGCCACTAAAATGGGAGCTGAGAATCTCGCGGCTCCGATCATCTTTCTAGATTCGAAAATCTTATGAAAATGTGCTCGTCCCAAAGGAGAGAAATGAAACATTTCCTTCGAGACACTTATATGGTGGATTTTCGTGGTGATCAAGTACCCCGGGTTTGCCGAATTTTGAAAATTTACTACGCGGGGAATGGGAATTTTATGATTATTAAGGGATGTCCGTCCAGCAAGAACAAGTTTTTTTAAGGATGTTAACACTACTTTTGGGAAGACCCTATTCGTTCAAAAATATGTGCGGATCAAGTGATCCGGCGATTGTTTCGAGCTAAGGAAGTATTGACTGACATCCTCAAGCTGCACATAGTGGACCACCGGGGGACATTACGGTGCAACTACACCGCCAAAAGGTCTTTGATTCCGGATTTTATTGGCCTACAATTTACCGAAATGCCTATGACCTGGTCACCCGATGTGACACTTGTCAATGTCAAGGAAAAATTTTGGCAACGTGATGAAATGCCTTAAAATTCCATCTAAGTTTGCGAAATCTTTGACGCCTGTGGGGCCATCGATTTCCATCGGGGCCATTACCGCTTCCGATGGGAACAATTACATACGCGTGGCGGTCGACTATTGGCAAAAATGGTTGAAGCGAATGCGCTCCCCACCAATGGACGCAATCGAAAGTTTGTAATATCTTAAATCTCTCTTCGCCCGATTCGGTGCCCCTCGTGCCATCATAAGTGATCGCGGAACCCATTTTTGCAATGACCAGTTTGCAAAGGTAATGCTTAAATACGGAGTTACTACATTCGTCCTCTCCCCGCGTATCACCCACAAAACAAGTGGGCAAGTGAGGTATCAATGTGACTTGAACGGAATTTCTTGAAAGGGACTGCTGTGGGCAAGAATCGTGCCTCTTAGTCGGAAAAATTAGATGACTCTCTTTGGGCCTTTCGTACAACTTACAAAACACCCATCGGGTACACCCTATACAAGCTCGTGTACGGAAAGGCATGTCATCACGGATCAAAGCTCGAGCACAAAGCCTATTGGGCCTTGAAGCATGCAAACTTTGACCTGTAGACGCGGTGTGATCTCCGTTAAAGTTTAACTCAATTGAACTAAATACACTGCAGTGATCATGCTATGAGAACTCTTTAATCTATAAAGAGAAAACAAAGTGGATCTGTGACTCCAAGCGATCAAAAACCCGCATTTTCTCAACGTCGATGATCACGTCCTCCTCTTTAACCCTCGATTGAAGATTTCTCCTCAGGCAAGTTAAATCCATTGTCCAGGACCGTTCACCATTGCTAAGTGTACACTTATGCACGTCGAAGTTATCCTAAAATAGCCAGGCAAACTTCAAGGTGAACGGTCATTGACTTAAGCGATTACTTTGGTGGGTTAGCTACACAAATGGTTGTTCGGTCACCAAACTTCCCCAAGACCAATAAAATTCGAGGATTGGGTTAAGCTTAGAAGAGTTGACCTATAACAACCCACTTTGTGGGAGGCAACCCATGCTTATCCGTAGTATGTTAGTAATGAATAAGTGTTTTTTTGTTGTGAGGAGGCTCGCCTCTTCCATTATCAGTGTTTTGTGTTTTGCGGTTATATGTCCAGGAATTCCTATATTTTTGAAGCCTCGTGCTTCGCGGTTTTTGTCGTCTCGATCACTCAAGCTTCACATCTTAGCTTATTTCTAGGGAATTCGCATATCCAAATCTTAGCGACAAACTTTATTCTGTTTGGATATTATATAAATGGCCTTCGATTTACATAGACGACCCTTCTACACATTGCGGACCTGTTTAGTCTTGTATATAGGGGGGATCTATCGATTTGTATTGAGAATGCAGTGTGTGATTTATTTCACGTAATCTCGTTTTTACCACCAAAATTTTTGAAAAAATACCAAAAAATGAAAAAAAAGAAAATAAGTGTTTTGTCATAATTTTAACTCGATCGAGCGTGTTGAGCTCTAGCTTGTTCCTTAACTTTTAGACTAAGCGTTCGCCGAACCTTAACAAGAACGAAAAAATGATAGAGTTAAGTATGAGTTGGATTGCTAAACAAGGATTATTGGAAAAATTTAAGAGCTCATGTAAGTTATTTGTGGCTTTTTTCCCATAAACTTCCCTTACATGATAAAAATATGTGCTATTTTGAAAAGTAACTTAAATCAACAATTTTTGAGATGTAGTCAATAATATTTTTTTAGTCTTAGTTCAAATTTATACTTAAATTTTCCAAAAATAAATCTTCTCTATATATCGTGAAATAAAGTGTGAAATGAAAAAAAAAATGAAAAATATAATGAAAAAAATATAGAAGAATGATGAATAATAATTATAAAACAGTGGGTGATAAAAGTTTGTGCTCTTGTCGGCTCAAACGCATGTTACAGCCTTTAAAGAAAGTCATAGTAAGAATAATAATCTAAGACTTGATAAAAGTTTGCTGCATCTTGCGGCTCATAACCGATGGATGCAGCCTTCTAAAAGGTCGAGGGTAACAAACTGCATATGGCTATGTTTAATGTTAAGATGTGATTTAATAAATGTAAGGAAAATTCTCTTTTTTGTTTAAATTTAAATATGCTTTTGATGCTTAGACTATTTTCATTTTAAGTTGTGCTTTTTCTAAATAAGTATGTGTAAACGGGAACCTACGAGATTTGAACCCTGAAGGTCCGTGAGTCGCATTATTATCGTCTTTGTGAGAGTCAAAGCTAGTCACTTAGCCACAAGGTTGGATGTGCGAGACGGAAAAGTCGCTACCTGGGGATGATCTCATTTAAACTAATTATTCTCGGATTGGACACTGAAGCATAGAATTTTGCATAGAACAACGTTGATTCCACGGTTGAAATTCGAAATGGAAATTCACACTAAATGTAATAATTTATCCAGGAGTGAAAAGTTTACAAGTTAACAAAATCTGAGTAGTTGTTTAGATCTACTTGTATTTACGGGATTCGTTTTAAGTTGGTTTGTGAATACGTGAAAACGGTTCGGTGGCGATGATTTATCTTTTTTGAGATTTTAGGATTGAATTGTTTCTTATTTATGTACCCTAAAGTTATAAAATAACGAAGTCAAATAAGTTGTTAGGTTTGGTTAAAAGAAAATACAAAAAAATAAGAAAAAAATACAAAAATATGTGTGGGAATAAGTGTATATTTAAAAAATGGTAAAAACGCGGTTTTTCGAAGTATTTATTTTTATTCCCTTGATGAACATTTAGCTAATTTTCGAAGGTAATTAGTCGAGGGGGATCGATGATTTTTAGTTTTCTAAGTGTTTACTTATAGCCATTGGTGAGGACACGGCAACTATCTTATGTCTGGGGGATTTTTGGACGTGTTTAATTCACTACTTTGACCATTAAAAATCGCGCTAATCATGACAAAAAGCTACCAAAGACATTGTATTTGTTTTATATGTTTTGATTTGTAATTGCTGCATGTAACGGATATCCGAGGAAAAGGAAAAAAACGAAGCAAAAACCGACAAAACCGAGCACGAGAATGGAAAGAGCGTGAAAGAAAAGTCAAGTCAAAGCAAAAGTCCAATTCAAAGTCCAAAGTCATGCGTAAAACGCAGAATTGTTAATGGGGTACCTGCACCATTATATGGGCCGGGTACAACCATATAAGGCAATATTATAAAAGACTAATACCATGAAAATGGGCCCACTACCCTTTTTTATTATACCAGCCCATGTTCCAAAGCCCAAACAGCAATTTAAAAAATGTTTAAGCCCCATCACCATTAACCCTAACGGCTGTTTAGTCCTCAAGGACCATTCATGCAAAAACTCTATATAACTTCAGGGACCATTTTTTCCACTCCTCTAAATATTTACACCACATGGACTTAACTTGCAATCACACAACACAAGTTGAAGGGCTTAAGTTGGCAAAACCCCAAACCCTTCACCTATGTTACCCAAAACAGAGATACAAACGCAGAAATGAATTTGGCGCCAAATTGCCATTTTTCCTGTCTTCTTCACCAATCACCAGCTCTGCGAATAAATACAACAAAAAAACAAAAAATCATCTCAACCTTACGCCCACCCATACATGGCTAATCTGCCTATGTGGCAATCCATACCTTTCATTCGTCAAATTGGATAAAATCAAAAGGAATTAAAGGGTTGAGATCAAAGGCTTAGGGACAAATAAATATGGATGGTGCGATGAAGTTGACACTCACTCCCGCAACAAAAATCACCTTTCATTTAGTTCACAGAAGAAACATCAATGTGTGAGACAAAGAGACCAAGACATTACGACGTGTTTATATATAGGACTCGTGTGTAAGCCCATGGAGGCATTAGTTTAACATAGTTTTGCTTTCTGTCAGCTTAATATAGGTACATTTTTAAATATTGTAATCTTTTTATGAGTTAATGAAAATTTAAGAGTTTAGCTTAAAATTTGTTGTTCTTAAATTCTTGTTTTTAAAGTATTCAAAAGCCTTTCAAAAGCTATTTTAAGTTCTTAAGGAAGCATATTATAAACCTGTTTTAATTTAACTATAAAGTTTTTAAGGAAAATTCACCAAAAAGAAATCACACCAATACACCACAGTTTTGTGGGTGATAAGCCGAATTTAAATGGGCTTCATGCGACACCCCAGCTAGATAAGCTAGAGCTTGTAGATAAGCTTTTAAAAGCTTGATTTGCTGTGTTTGAGCAAGGGCCTTTGTAAGTCTCTTTATTTTAATTTTTAGCTTAATCTCATATAGCATTGCTTATATTTCTGCATATTCTTGCTTTAGTATGATTATTTATGTTTGCTTATGATGCTTTTAGTGCTTATTCTTGCTATAGGTTTGTAGTTTGAAACGTATTTGTGCAACTTTTATCAAAAATCTATAAAAACAAAAATAGCTTTACTAGTGCATTTAATTGTTCTAGTGTTAGAGTGTTTAATTCTTATTAAAGCTTAGTGTAATAATGCTTATTAATCTATTTCTTATCTGTCTTGAAAAGATTTTGGTTAAAATCAAGAAAAACAAGTTAAAAATACCAAAAATAAGATTTAAAGGGTGTTTGGTTTAACCTGTTTAATGGGTCTCAAGAAATACATTTGCCACTTGGTCACGATTAGCTTAGCCTAGATTAGTCCTAAAGATCAGTTGTCAAGAGTTTTTTTTTAAGAGTTAAATTTTAAAATCTTAGTTTATAATAATTGTTGTTTAAATCTGTGTGTTCTAAATCTATCATAACAGCTTATAGAGTTAGATTTTAAAAAAGTGGTATTTTAAGATTGTTTTTGTGTAAAGTAAGTTAGAAACCAAAGCCTAATAGCCTGCATTTGTTGTTTTTGTTATTGACATAATCTGCTCAAAAAATTGTTTGCTTAGTGTAAAAAAAAAATTAGTTTTCTTTAAGCATTTGTGGTAACTAACTGAATTTCAAACTTTGTTTTTGATTGAGGATTTTAGTAGTTTGGAAGCTGGTCTTTAAGCTCATATAGCTCATCAAGCCATAAGGATCCTTATTGGTGCTTATTTTTAAGCCCAAAGAGTGCCCCTTGACTGTTTTTACTGTTAGTTTAGCCATTGTGCTTAATTGCTTATTTGTGTCTTTTCTGCTTCATTGCCTTAGCTTATTTTTGTTTCTTTTGCTTATTATGTATAGTTAAGTATCTAGGTTAGCTTATTTGTCCTTTTTGATTGCTTCTTTGTGCTTAAAGTAGCTAAACAGTTAACCATTTTAGACTTAGTATAAAAAAAAGCTATTATGTCCCTTTAGTGCTTATTTTTGTGCTTATTTAGTGATTCATCAACAAACTGTCTTTGTAAAAAAATCTGCTTTTTTTAGCTATAAAAAATTGTAAAAAATGGAAAACAAAAAACGCTTGGGAAAGGGGAAGTCCTGGGTGAGCTAGGGCTCGAACCCAAGACCTCTACCCTCTCAACCAAACGCTTTAACACCCCACACACAAACCACTCCTGCCCTTGGGTCTTTTCTGTCTAGGCTTGCCAAATAATTCGTTTATCACCTTTTTGAGCCCATTTCTATTAAATAAGCGTCTAGCTTATTCCCGAGCTTTTTAGACTTATTAGTTAAAGTGGGACATCCGCTTATTTTTTCCTAGGCATTTGCATCTTTTTTAGGACTTTTTGTGTAATTTTTCAAGATTTTTCCTCCTTTATTTGTTCATTTTTATTTATTTTTCGGAGTTTAAAAATTTAGAAATCATTTAAAATAGTTATATTATTTAGAAAATATAAAAAATAGTTTTTAAGTTTTAGAATTAATATTTTGTAAGTTTTACAAACTTTAAAAACATTTTCACCATTTTTAGATTTTAAATTTCATTTTTAACTTTTTAATTTTAATTTAGAAATTAGTTTTTAATTATAAAAAGTAGTTAAAAGTAGTTTTCTTAATTTTTATTATATTTTAGACTTTTCTAAGCTAGAAAATTATTTTTTGGAATTTTTAAGGATTAATTTGCTATTTTTAGGATTTTAAATAGATTAAATTAGTTTTTTAATTTATAGAATACTTATTAAAAGTTCAAAAAAATACAATTCATTTTTAGAAAAAAAAATTGTCCTTTTTAAGGTTTACATTCAAAAAATTTGTGTGTTTGTTTAGGGTTAAATTTTGAATTAGTTGCATATTTTGACGCGTTTTTAAGATTTGTTTTTTGTGTTTTCTAGTTTAAATTTGTGGGCCTTAATTGTATTTTAGTGTAGATTGCATTAATTGTCCTGTAGATCTTAGTAACCAATCAACAATCTCTTCATTCAAACATAAATATCAAACGACTTTCGTCTTACATTGCATTCCTCTTTGGGGAAACGAACCGGGAATATAATATAATTACTTATGGTTTCATTGATTTTTCTTGAAATTTCTTTATTATATATTTTAATTATTTATTATATATATATATATATTATATATATATATATATATATATATATATATATATATATATAGGATAGTTTCAAACACCAATCCAGACACACATATTATTGTATCCCCATCTTTCTTCAACCACTGATATTTTAAACGTTTGTCATTTGACTGAGCAAGTTAAAAAAGATCATGCTTATATAAGAACTATCGTGAGCATTGGTTATACTATAAAAACATTCCTCAAATATTTATTTTCACATTTCACTACTAATCCAAAATCTTAAACTAATTTTTGTATTTAGGCATCTTTAGTCAAAACCACATGTTGTTCCATTCCAAATCTAAATTATACAATATACCTGTTAATTCATTCAATCATAGGACGTTTAACATAGTCAAAGCTGACCGTTAGGCATAAAACCTCTTTTAATAGTATTACTAGAATCGGTTATCAGAATATAGATGCTTCAAACCTTTGAATCAGTAATAAATCTCATGTCTCTATGTCCCATACAATAGCCATCTTGATGACCAGCCAAATATGAGCATTAAAGATACTAATACAAGGAAATCTGCAAAACTAACCACTATTTCCAGTGAACAAAAATTTTTATTTCAATAGCATTTCATCAAACACTTGGTTTGTATACATTACAAAAATTTGTTGGGAATATTTCTGAAAATCTAAAATCCAACACCAAATAGTCTCATATTTTGTTCATTATTAGAATCGATGCTTTCTTGAAAGCTATTAGTTTTGTGGGCAGGAAGATAGAAATAATCAGGACATGACCTTAACAAAAGGAATTTATAAAAAGCTAAACCTTATTATAATTACCCAACGAATTCAAGTCATTGTGAAAATTCAAATGCATCTTAGAAACACTAAAGGTATTCTCTGGAAAAAGCAATTATGAAGAATTAGTTAATAATGACTGGTGGGGACAACTTGATGAAAGCAATTATATAAAACGTGGGTTGTAGATGCCGAAATGGAAGGGATGGTGAGAAATTCATAGTGAAGAAGCCACGTTAGATTAATTGTGAGTGTATAGTTTTTCTATCTGTTGCCACGTCTTCTCACTTGTTATCTTGATTTAATGAAAGAGATAGTAGATAGATTTCTTGGATTTTCTTATTTGCTTTGCGCACTTCATAATTTGACACTATTATCTTTTTTCTTTTGTGTGCTTGTTGGTTATTGATATGAGGCGTAGTTTTTGAAATTTTGACACTGAAAGAGATTGTAGATTCACATATAACTTGATTTGATGTTTTATTCTTGTTCGAGAGAGCTTGGAGCGTTAAACCAGCTGGCGCTCATGTGGAACAAGCCTTTTAATATGGGTATCTTGATCTTCTGCTGCTACTACTACTAGGTAGTAAATGTTAGGAGCGCAAGACTTGTAACATAGTTGTGAACTTGTAAACTATCGCGAGGTGGTGAAGATGCAAGATGCAGTGTTGAAGCAAAGTGTTTGTAATTTATTTAAGACTAACTTTCTACTAGAGATGCCTAAGAGAGATTTAACTGATTCTGATGACTTGATGTTCCATGTTGTGCTAATAGGCATAGTTCTTACTGTGTGACTGATTTATTAGCGAGTAATGGATATTGCATGACATTGATTTTATTTAGTAGATGGTTTTTTATTACCATCACATTTAAACTAAAAAAACAGAGTCTGCACTTCTTCCACATTACACAAGTAGATGGTGCTGTGATAGATTATTCTGATGATACAATAAGGAATGTGAGAATCAGAAGCTTCAATGAAGGTAATTCAAATGCGAAAATTGAACGTGAACTTATCACCAACAGAATGCAAGAGGGTGTTTATGTCTTTAGCATTAACTGACGTATTTATGCATCGGTAGTCATTTGGAATTAAGTGGTTGTCTCATGGACCTCTGTATAGTAGATGGTGTAAAGATTTCTTTTTTCTAAGAGCTTTTTGCTTATGCCTTTTTTTGATATCAACCCTTTTTTAGTTTCATTTGAGAAAAAGTAGTGTTTATGCTTTTATCTGGAATATGCAACTTCTTTTTATAGACAATAGAAGATATTATCTGTTTAAAGCGATGTAAAATTGCAATCCGGAGGAAACAGTTACAAAACAAAATGCAATGGACCACCTTTTACTTTTAATAAACCTAATCTTCCACCATTACTAATCACCTTTAAAGGGTAGTTAGGTGTCTTCGATAACAGAGTTTATATTTTTCTGCGAAGAACATGTAAAGGTTGCTTCTTGGCATTTTTGAAGACGGATTTTTTCCTTTTCATCGGCGTTATGTCATTTTACATAATCGATTGTTAACTGCAACTCTAAAATACAACAATTACATTACTTTTCATTAACTACTATAAGTTTAACCATTGCACGGATACATATCATACATTACTGTCTATCTGTCATAGTAAAAAGGAATAACTCAGTCCTATAATAATCATTCCTTTAACTATTTTTGTAGGTGTTAAGGGATTTACCTATTGGAAAAAGATTATTCGTTTTGAAAGCACATAAATAAATAGTAAAGGTTGGTTAAAAAATAGATTTTAAAATATAGTGTTTGGATTTGATTATGCGGTTTCATATCGCAATAATCAAATAATCAGTTTTTTGAGTGTTTCGCAAATAAGATTATCTAATAACATATTACAAAAATGTACCAAATAGACTTTCTTAAAATGTCACTTTTTTAATCTAAAATTATCAAATTAGACATTCTTTTAATTTAATATTCACAATAAAGTAATAAAAGTAATAAATTTTGAAATATATCAAATTATCTTGAAGGAATATAATGGGTCCCAAATATTACACGTTGACGTTTGACTAGCTTATTATAACAAAAATCCAAGTTGACATTTGGAACTAGGGTACTTTAATAACATGTTGGTTTTATAACAAATTATTATAATTAGTTGGCCCCTTTGTTTCCATCCAACCTAACTCGGGTATGAGTGTGATTGTCTACATCGTTTTGTTGTTGTTGGTCGGCCCTTTGATGCTTTGTTGCAATCAACCTGAGGCGTCTCTGATCACAATTCTATCTTATAGACCCGGGTTCGTAAGGACCCAGTTTGAAACTTAGTTTTTGGGTAATGTTGGAGTTTCTAACACAGTTTTATACATGAGTCGGAGTTACAAACTCCGTCAAAAGGTACATTGAAAGTATCATCATCTTGAGCATATGTATCATGTACAATATTTTTTATGTGACAAGGATCATGAAACCCCCTATATATTTAGTTAGTGTGCCATCTCAATTTTCTCTTTCTTGGTTGTTATTTACACCAGTAAAGTATAGATAATCAATGTTAACCTGATATCAAATGTGTTGTAAAAACCTACAACAACCTGGAATCTACGTTGCAGAATATTCGAATTTTAAAGAAAAATAAGCACACATGTACATACCAGCAGGTGTTGTATACGATAGAAAGTAATGCACAAGAATTAACCCTAACCACATGATTAGTATTGAAAAGAATGGTTTGAACAATAAACCATCCTCCTACCATTTTATTGTTGAGACGAGGGGGGAAGTAAACAACTCTAAACGAGTTGAACTAGCTGCTACAATGAGGTAAAAAACGTCGATCTTGAATACCTAGACTCCAGACATCGTATGTATATATAACCGGCCTATAGAATCCTATTTGGGCTCAACTTGGGCTAAACATTCACTTGACCCCCTAAACAATCTAATATGTATACTAATATATATAACAATTTCCACCTTTGTATCATATTAGAAATCTTCGATACGCAGCAACTTAACTCTAGCAGTAACCTCGTTGGGAACCGCCTTCTATGACAAGCAGTGTTAGATACGGCTTATATCATTAGCTCGAATCCTGACTCTATTGCGTGTCCCTTAAGCTAAATACCTCATTTTGCAGCTTGTAAGTGACTGTATGACGTTCACACGTTGATGACAAAGCATCATGTGAGCCTGCATAGCTTACTTAGCTTCCTGCACATCCTTGTATCATCAAAACCGTACTTAGTGATTGTATATACCCATGGCGTAGTCAAAAATCACATAAAAACCTGTACGTTGTCTGTACTCCACGATCAAAACTTATCAACACTACCACATTGCAGATGCTATGTCAAGTCTCGTGCAGACCATCTGATACTCCTGGCTTCCAACACTTTATAATGGGCCCACTTGCCCATTCTTTTTCTACATCACAATCCCCTTATATGGGGACTACCCTCTAACGACAGTTTGAAGGGTCCCTCCCCAACGCTCTGTACCAACTTTCCGTTGTAAAACCTAGAAGTGGAACTCTCAGAGTATTACACTCTGATCCCTGATGATTTCCATACCAAGTCATTTTCCTTGGCTTTTAATCTAGCTATTACTTTTGATTAGCCCAGATCTAGCCTTGCATCCGCCAAGAAACCCATATATCTATATAGAGTAATGGATGTATGTACATACCTAATGTATTCTCCAGTAATAGACATAGCTCGTTGTCACTGCATTTCTTGGCAACCCATTGCTAATCACATACACATCTGATCGAGCATCCATATTATCTTTCATTACTAGCCTTCCATAGAAATCACTCTACACGCAAACTGTATTATTGAAAGTAGTACTAATGTGCTGAATCTTTCTGCTTCAGCAACTGCTAAAAGCAGGCTTATTATTGTCTTTCTATAGTTGATATAGTTCAAACGCTGGTTGGACGTGTTGCTCTATATCCACATGTAAAATGAATAGTATATCAAATCTTAAGTTTGTACTTCTGTGAACCAGCTACATGATCGACATCCCATAATGGGTTACACCTAAATGTATGATCCTCCTGCGGTTCCACCTTAAACTCAACTCCTTGCAACACCTGTACTAAACCCGTACCTACACCAGAACCAATGAAAGTTTTCTTGTATTCCCCACTTTCATTGAAACCCATATTCTTGTAAAGCACTACCTTTAAAGTAACGTAATCTAACCTCCAAATCTTTATTACCCACTATACCTTTTACGGTATCCCAAGAATATGCACTTGACCTTAACCATTTTAAGCATCCCTTGCTTAATACTAGAAAGCTAACCAAAAAACCCTAACATATCTATAGGCGTCATAAATCTAGTCACTGATGATGGTGGCCTTGTTCATTAGATATGTAGACATGGTTGTATCCTCTGCCCAAAGAACCTTGGATAGACCAGACTGAATAAGAAAACAACATACCTTAGCCAAGAGTGTCACGTTCGTCTCCTTACCCAACCCATTCTGCTGCTATAACCCTACAGCACCCAAATGTTTGGCAACCCTACTCTTCGTACATTGTTGTATAGACCTCTAATTACAAGAATCAAGAACATTACCCGTCTTGATCTTCCACATAGTCTGATATTCCTTTTTCTGCTAGTAGTCCGTGTTTGTCTTTTCTTTAGGTTGCTTGTCCTCCAACCGTCTTTGAGCCACTGCAGTATCATTGTTACTAACCTGAAAAACCTCAGCTTCACGATCCCCTTGAGCTCCCTGCAGTTCCACCTCAAACCAAACATGTTTTTCATCATGTACTCCATGGACACCTGTTTCAACACCAAGACCAAGTTGTTTGAACCTAACTTGTTTTGAACTTCCATGCTTTTGTACAATATTCCCATCGAGCTTTTCGATGTTAGCCATTCTTTTAACCCTTTGCTAACCGTTTAACCTTTTGTGAATTTACCTACACAAAGCACGATCTAGCAAAGTAATCCGTTTGTAAAAACCATTGCTTTATCGATATAACCCTAAGAATAAACCTTCTTAGAAGTCAATCAAAGCAAAAAACCCTTCAAAAAATAAAACCCTTTCTTACTCAAATATCGATCGAACCATGTGCATTAAACCGTCCAACAAATCGACAACCCTTGAATCAAGAAAGTAACCTACGGTTTTTGAAGTAGCCCGTGTCGTACTTTTATTTTTGCAAAACAATTTCTTGTAACCTAAGAAACCTTGCAACCTCGACAAGTCTTGGACTTATTCTCCGACCCTTTGTTTATTCTGATAACCTTGTGATATAAACCTCACAACACCGAATCAAACAAAGTACCTTGTGCGAAACTCACGATCAGATCATTCACAATGATGTCTGAAGACTCAAGTGCAGCTGGTACCGATAACCGCAGCTCCAGTCAAATTAATGAGGTACGCACATTTAATGATACTATCTTTGAAACTGTGTCTCATTCTTTGTCACCTAAGGTACCACATGACGAACATCTCGACTCCGATGATGACGAGGTACTTAAAGATTATACGATCCCGTATGATCAGTACCTTGCCACCAAAGATAGTCAAGATGTTCCTACTAAGGCATCTCCTGACCCACCTTCTGCTATCCCACCCTCTGCTGCCTATATGTTAAATACTTTATCTGAATTGACCACACAAGTTGAAGGACATCGTAAGGTTAACCAGAAACAGGCCCTTGTTAATGCCACCCTAACGGCCGAGCTTGACCGTTGCAAGCTCGAATTAGCCCGTCTTGAACATAACAAGGTAAAACTAGAAAATGACCAAGTCATACTTGCCCGTAACAAACAAAATGCCGAGCTTAAGCAAGAAACTGAGTCACTTAAGACCACCCTTAGGAATAAAGAGGCAACCATTGCTCACTTGACCTGCGAAACTAAAACTGTACTTTCAGAAAAGAAAACACTTGAGGATAAGTACCTTGAGGAGATTGTTTGTTTAAAAAGTGCTAACCAAGTTGCAACTGGTCTGTTACAAAAGTTTCAAATGCCCACCCAAACTATTCCTATGTTGTCCAAAAAACCTATGATTGCTTCAAGTGATATTCATAAAATAGGTCTAGGATTTAGTAACCCGTGGTATGGTAGAAAGGCTCAGTTATCCCAACCTGCTTTGTATGATGGCCATAGACTTTTACAACCCGGCCATGCTCGTGTTACGGTGCATGATAGTGACGAGACCTTGCTTGAGACTGAAGTCAGTCGCATGAAAATGTCTCAAAAACCAGGGCATGTTAAACCCATTGACTATGCTAAGTTGAATGCCCTGTATGACCAGTTTGTTCCTCAAAAGGAACTGTCCCGAGAACAGGCTTATTGGCTTTCTGCCACTAATATTGCTAGTCTAACTAGTGATCCTCCTAAACCTGTGACTCCTTTTGTTCGTACTAGTCCAGCAAAGAGTCAAGTACAAGATCAGTTATGGTACTTAAAAGCAGAATTTTCCCAATTCGATGAAATCATTAAAGAGAGAACCACACCACGCACAAACTATCTTCAAGGTTCATATGAGTTTTGTTATCTTAAAAAATGTTTTGATGAAGCTATTATACCATTTTATAACAACATCAAACAAGGTTTTCAAAACTTACATACCAACCTCTGTAATGAAGTAACTGAGTTCAAACGTACTTTTGACGAACTGGACACTGAGTATGAACATAACTTGCTTGAGAAAAAGAACTTGCAAATAGAGAAGAAAAATCTGATGATTCTTAATGAGTGCTTAATTTCTGATAGTATTGCTAAAGATATCTGCTCTATTGTGCTTGCTTCTGTTAATGTTGTGCCCCCTATTTCTGATTGCATGTGTGCTGAACTCAGATCTAGTTGCGATAGGGAACACAATAGGGTTCTTGAACTTGAAGCTGAAATTTTGAAAAAGCAACAAATGATTAATGATTTAGAACAACGATCTGCTTTTATTCAAAATGATCATGTTAAACTACAGGTTAAGTTTCAAAACTTTCTTGGTTTATATTTTGCATACTCTTGATTAGGAATGATGGAATACAGATCCTAGGGCTTATATAAAGTATTATCAATTATGTTTGGTCATTGTTTTAAGTTAAAATAGGTTGAAATTGAAAGAATAAGCCGTGGCTTGGAATTAGGGTTCATATAAGG